>WSYH01001064.1:0-111640 GCA_036426205.1 Ascaphus truei | reverse complement strand
ATCTACACTGACTCTAGATATGCCTTTGGTGTAGCACACGATTTTGGCGTCATTTGGCAAACCAGGGGATTTCTGACAGCAGCAGGAACACCAGTGAAACACAGCTCAGCCATATAAGCTCTGATGGACGCCCTACTCCTTCCAAGTCATGTGGCCATCCTGAAGGTAAAAGCCCATGGGAAACTGAACACAGAAGAAGCCAGAGGAAACCATCTGGCGGATGCTACGGCAAAACAAGCTGCCAGCGAGATACGAGAAGTGGAAGATCGAGTGGACACGACAAGGATGGTTCCGTTAATGCAGAACCTCCCAGTGAATTGAGAATATCTGAAGAAGTTGCAAGAATCTGCAACAAAGGAAGAAAAGGAAAGCTAGAAGAAAAGAGGTGCATCTCCCCAAGAAGGGATTTACGAGTACAAAAAGAAACTTTGTCTGCCACAGGCACTGTATCCTGCTGTGGTACAATGGGCATATGGAGCAGCACATCTCTTGAAGACTCTTATGAATGCACTGATCGACAAATACTATGTGGCACCTGGAATTACCCAATGACTAGTAATTTCTGCAAATTATGTACAATTTGTGCAAAGCGTAACCCAGGACGTGTGGAAAAACCACCGCAGAAACATCTTGCAAGGCCCTTATACCCTTTCCAGCGTATCCAGATTGACCATATTCAGATGCCAAAGTCGGGCCGTTTTGAATATGCGTTATGGCTTGTCCATGACTCGTCTAACGTACAGCACAAAAGAGTTCCCAGGCACATCTGGACAGATGAGTTAGTACACATCTAGGGACAGACTCAGAAATAGACATTTCTAGGGGGGACTGTGATGGATTGGATAAAATGCCTATTTCTTCATCTGAAATGTGTACCTCGCTATGATTCCTTACTCAAAATGGCTACCACAGCTACCCCTCCCATCAAGTATGGAAGATGGCTCCCCACCTAGTAATTCCACTCCAATGCTGATGTGTCCAAAAACTGCAATAACAAGACCATAAATCATAACAACAAGACCATACAAGGACAAGACCTAACAAAGAACCAATGAGACAAATAACCTGAGACAGCTCCTTTGCATACAAACCCCCTCCCCTACAGCCCCTTTATAGGAACGTGGTCTGTAGGAATAAAGTCAGACATTATCATTCTGAACGTGGTGTCAGCGTGATATTTTCTCAGTGCATGCACTACCTATATAGGAAAAATAATCTGGACGGGGACAGATACTCTTTAGACGTTTTGATCTGAACCAAATTATCCAAATCACTCAGTTATTTCACTATTTTGTCATTTCACTCTTATGTTAAATTATATTATTAATAATTTCTCCTATGGTTTTACACATACACACACAATATACACACACACACACACACACACACAATATATATATACACACACAATATACACACACACACGTGTAAAACCAGAGGAGAAATTATTAGTAATATAATTTAAAATAAGAGTGAAATGACATACACACATATATACTCCACTCCAATGGGAGTCCTTGCCGAGTGGGTATATATATACACACATACATACATACACATGGCCACCGTACCCACTCGGCAAGGACTCCCATTGGCAGACGTGTGAAGGAGGCGGAGCATCCCCTGACGCGAGTGAGATACGCGATTGGGAAGGACTGTGCCTGCATACACACATACATCAGGAAGCCGAGTCTGGGGTAGAGCTGAGTGTGCCGATTGTCACTCTCTGCAATTTAAACTACGGGGAAAGTGTGAGTGTTTCCTTTCCCCTGTATGTTTTGCATCAAGTAAATGTTAATGCACTATTGTGTTGGCATCTGTGTTTTCTTCTGCATATGAGGTTAACCAGGAGCCTACAGCCCAGAGGATTCGGTCCCATGGAGCAGCAGTAGATGTGTAATCAGTGTTTATATATTTTATCACTGGGTTATTTGCACATTATATTGCACTATTTATCAATATTGCGCTATGAACGCCATTAGGTTCAGTTCAGTACTTAATGTGGTTTAGGGAAACCACAGGTGTTTAGGCAGCATTTGATTTACATTTTCATCAATTTATCTGTTGCCACTTCTTTGGCTATTCCCATCTGTATGTGTCCACAAGTTTTTACTTGTACCTACATTAGCGGGGCTCACAGTGTTAGCAGCACCCGCGCGCACCTCCTCCTCTCCCCGTGTCTCCCGCGCTTTCGCCCCCCCTCCTCCCCCGGCGCCGCTACAGTCAGCGGGACACACACTATTATTACCCCTTCAGCGCCCCCCCCACCCAGTGTCAGCGACAGATACTCTGTAGACGTTTTGATCTGAACCAAATTATCCAAATCACTCAGTTATTTCACTATTTAGTCATTTCACTCTTATGTTAAATTATATTATTAATAATTTCTCCTATGGTTTTACACATACACACACAATATACACACACACACACACACACACACACACACACACACAATATATATATACACACACAATATACACACACACACGTGTAAAACCAGAGGAGAAATTATTAGTAATATAATTTAAAATAAGAGTGAAATGACATACACACACATATATATATATATATATATAGTCAGATAAGGCAGTTGGCACTCCAATAGGTGCTGGTAAGCCACAGGTGCACGTCCCATATAGAGAATGTAGTTATACGTTACCGTTCCAAGGATTGGAAACAAGAGACAGCACTCAAAGTTGAAAATCAAAGTGTATTAGTGAAAGCAAAAATACATCCAGAAACCCAACGTTTCGGTCCTACAGAATGGGTCTACATTCTACATACATTAGTCTCGCTATACGCCCCGTGCGAACAAGCAACAGAGTTTTTCGCTCTTTTTTTTCAGGCGCTTACAGAGGGAAGCAAAGGGCCAAATCATATTAGCAGGAGACCTGAACAGAGCGTTAAACCCTAAACTTAACCTCTCGAATGTACAGGGAAGTGATTTGTCCGGAGACAGCTGACACACCTAGACTTAATTATATGAGGCAATGGGAAGCTGACTTAGGGGACACACTAGAGGACGACGACTGGGATAGGATCCTACAGGCAGCAGCGAAGAGCTCTATCTGTACCACGCTAAAGGAGAACGCCTATAAGGTCCTCATGCGTTGGTACTACACCCCAACAAAACTCTCGAAATTTGTCAGAGGCTACTCCCCGCTCTGCCCCAAACAGTGCGGGGAGAGAGCAGACATGCTACACATGCTGTGGTCGTGCGCAAAAGTGGCCCCGATTTGGGAGGAAGTACAGATGTGGCTACAGCGGCTACTGGAGATCGAGGTCCCCTTATATATATATATATATATATATATATATATATATATAATCGCTTGTGAGCACATTCACATGTCTTAGACAGGTCTGCACCCCTGCCTTTCAACCATGATTACCTAGCATACAGTACTCCCACTGCAGCAAGGGATTCTGGGAAATGGCATGCAAATGAGCACACAACGTGTCACCTTTTGCCTGGAATATCCATACACATGGAGCCCATTTAAGCAGATGCATTGTTCACCCAGCTTCTAAACACAGCATGGGACTAGCAAAGCAAGTCAGACCACTCACAGACATGTTTCAACCTTGATGGGTATCATCAGTGTGAGGCTGGTTGTACTGGCTTTGCAATATTTCTAGGCTGGGTAGGTTTACGATTACATTTTAAGTTGTGGTGGGTGAAAAAGGCAACAAAAAACCTCCACCGTTGGCATATAGCCAATAAAGAATATCACTTGTGAGCTCATTCACATGTCTTAGACTGGTCTGCACCCCTGCCTTTCAACCATTATCACCCAGCATACAGTGCTCCCACTGCTGCAAGGGATTCGGGGGAATGACAGACCTGTCTAAGACCTATGTATATCGTGTTAGCCGAGCTTAATCGAATAGACGATACCGTTCTTCGGCTAACGAAATCTTTTATTTGTCCAAGTTTTTGAGATACACTGATCTTTTCTTCTGGCTGTGTTACAATGAATAAAGCACAAAAGGGGTTTTTACTTTAAAACAGCGCATCCTGGAATGTGATCTATGATTGAAGCCTATCCCTTCCCCCTGTGCAGTATGCGATTTTATGACTTGAGGTGTTAAACTGTGTGTGTGTGTAAATATAAATTTATACAGCGCTTTACACAAGGTGTGTGTGTGGAGTGGGAGTGTATTCCACTGGTAGGTCTAGTTATGTAAGAGGGTGTTGCATTGCTATTCGTGTGTGTAGATACTATGTGGTCCCTATTGTTATATAGGGATAGAATTACACAGTGTATTAGTAAGAGACAGCTGTGTGTGCATTCATATAGCGCAGTATGTAGACACATGGCCTTTAGCACTCATAGGAAAAGAGTTCTCTTGTGTCAGTAGTTACTCATGAAACCACGGTCTCGGTTTAGGCCATCGCTAAGTGCCCCGAACAGTTGCATACATTTGTATTCATTCAACCGTCTCTCTTTCTAAGAACATAGTCTTAATATAGATCCTCAGATAAAAGGGTAAGAGATGCACTTACAACAGGTAGGTTGATTCAAGCGTTTCTCCACACTGTGGAACTGGATCTCCAAAGGGATCTGGAATCTCCTATAGCCCTGATTGCATAATGCCACAGGATCAGCAGAATAAGAACTTCTAAATAAATCCCAATAACATTAGAACTGGATCCAAAGAATATTTATTAGATTATCAAATATTTATTTAATGTGATCTACTTTGACAAACCTATAATTGCTCAAATTTTCATGAAAATATATTGATTTTTCTGCATGATATGGCAAAATTAAAGGGGTTCTGTTTTTTCTGAACACTGCAGAGGAGCGGCACTCATGTGAATTCTTTAACTGGTCTGGTTGTACTGGTGTGTGTGTGTGTGTGTGTGTGTGTATATCTATATCTATCTCACACGTATTAAAGTATATGGTGTGTGTGTGTGTATATAGGGAGGTGAGTGGAGGGGGTGAGTGGAGCACCAGGGGGGGGGGGGGAGAGGGGGGCAGGGGAGGGGGGGGGGGGGGGGGGGGGGAGAGAGGAGAGAGAGAGAGAGAGGTGTGTGTCTGTGTGTGTGTGTGTGTGTGTGTGTGGTGTGTGTGTGTGTGGTCGAGGGGGGAAGAAAGTGGCAGTTGGGTGACGTCAGACCCACCAATCTGATTGGCCAGAGGCTGAGGACCAATCAAATTCACCGCAGCTAGCACTAACCATTCAATTTTATATATTAAGATTGTTGGGCAGTCAGTAGGAAAGGTTTAAGGCAGGAGAGGGCTTTAGATACAAAAACAATAGACAAACAATAAAACCAGATACCCAAAGTGGCCACAGTTGATGTATTTCGCTTCACGTGTTCCCTCATCCAATTATAATAGGGAAAATATTGGGAAAGCTGAAATGGCTTCTAATTTAGGATAATAAAAAATAGGCTCAAGTAATACAAAAAAGATTTGTGGTCCATGAGAAAATTGTGAATTACAAAACTATCCAGTATAAAATCTTAACCACTGCAGGTTTTTTAAACTGCCTGCAATGATGCTATCAACAAAATACATATATGGGCAGTATTTCTAAATTTCTAAATGAGAAAAAAAAAAACTATTTGTGCAAATACCAATTATACAATAGACATACACAGATAATACTTGTAAATGATTAAATAATGAATCATCTGAGCTTGTGAAACCAAATAAATCATGTTTTAATTAACAACTGCAGCAATCTCAAGACAAAAAAAGGCTATTGAAATGGGAACACTTATCTTTCACTAGTTGCGGATAATTAAAAAATTATAAACTATAAATGACCTTAACTTTTCATTAGGGTATTACAAATGCTTTACTCCGTTTCTAAAGGAATCATTTGCACCAAGTCAGTCAATCCCCCACTGATAAACTATAAGCTTACACAGAATATTGAAATATAAAATATTAATCAATAGTATATTACATTAAAAAGTTTTTCTGCTTCTGAAAATTGTGCCTCTCCAGATCAAGAAAAAAAGTCTTACCTGAAAAACAGTTATTTCCCGCAACTAAAATTCTATTCACGCTGGTTTTGTTATATTTCTTTATCAAAATTAATTTCATTGTTCAAGACTATATAATATATCTGCAACGTTACATGCAGGTCTTCCTTCAGCTTGGCAGTGGAGTATGGGGGGAAAAAAATAGTGTATTAAAAACAACAGCATCATTATCCTTATAAATTGATGAAAGATCAAGGTATTCCCACAACCCTTACCTCCGCTAGAAAATTGAATCTGAAGCATCAAAATGATTTAGGCAGATTACGCAGAGTTTAATTTTTGTGGATTATTTTAATACAATCCAGGATTTTGTATCAGCCTAGTTATTATCTTTATGCTTAGATTTTAAAAGCGACCCAATAAACTTATTTATGGAAAGAGGTATAATGCAAGCAACACAACGACTAGCTAAACAATCAAGTGCTTTTCTCAGTTGTAAATTCTTGGGGCCAGTGATTGCTTTTTGTTGCATTGTACATATGAACATTTTGGCAGTATTGTATATAAGAAATATTTCAGTTACGTCACTGAAATCAACAGGAATGGTTGCCAGTAGATGAAATCATTTTTACTGCCTGTAAATATTTGCACCAAAGCTCAAAAGATCTTAAACCTATTTGCCAAAAAATAAATGCAATAAAGAAGACATTCAATATGACACTTTTCCACATGTAATATTGCATCAGACATCCCTTTGTTGAAGTAGCCAAGATGGCAAACCGTTTCTTAACTCACCGTGTATACATTTGCTCTTCATCAATTTCAGAAACACAAAAAGATAACGTAGGGATTGAATACAGACAGAGTACTTGTTTAGTTATTTAGCTTTAAGGTCTGTTCTATAGAGGGTGTGCGCGGCAGTTATAGTTGGCTGAGGTAAGTCAGCCTTTCTAGAATAGAACCGCTCGCGCACGGCAGTGAGCGTGGAGCCGGCCGACAGAGGGGGGGGGGGGGGGGAAAGATGGAGGGGGGAAGATGAGGAAAAGAAAGATTTTGCGCCGCTACAATGTGTGTGTGTGTGTGTGTGTACACAATGTTAATAAATATTTTATTCTTACCAACGTGTCTTTTTAATAATAAATAACACACATATACACACACAACCTGTCGCTCCCGGCAGCACAGATCACCATACACACAGTATATTACGGCCTAAGTCTCAACTTTTAAAGCACAACAATAAAGAACAAGAAATATATCAAACACGTTTTGGGGCTCATAAATTAGTGGCTCAAAGATGGGTAGACCGAGGGTTATGCATAATTAAGGAGGGTATATTAGATTAATTCCCAAGACGCATCAAACAGAACAAAGATGTAAAGCATTTCTCCATGGTTATGAAGATGTCCTTAAGTGTTTTACATCAATGTTTCTACAAAATAGGAAACTAATCAGGCATTACATAATGATGGATTAAGGAAAGCAAACTTTAACAAAAAAAAAAAATGGACTAGTAACTGAAGTTTATGTACCCATGATCCTTGTAATTATATCACCAATCATTTATTAAATACAATAATACAAATTTTATGCAAATACAATAGACATAAGCTACACTCCCAGGTCATTTTTCAAAAATAATTTTGAAAACACTCAAATTTCTAAACTTTCTTATTATATAAATGCAATTGAAAGCAGTCCCAAGTCCCAGTCTTTCCAGGTCTTCTATAGTAAATAATTGTGTGCCCAAATCTGCTCTCTCCCAAGCTATTGTAAACTTTAGTTTCTCCTGATTAATATTGAAACAGCAGTCCATGCTACTTTGTCTCAAATTCTCCCCCCCTCCCCATAATCTGAAGCTTGCATTTTTATCTCCCGTGGTGCAAAACACTGCTTAGGCTACGCTTATAGTGCCGGCGACGTCAGGCTGCGGTCGCTGGAAAAATCAAATTGAGATGACTTCCAGCGATCGCAACCAAGCCGTCTCGCTGCGCTTACTATACGCGAGCGCGACGGCGGCAATGCATTTGTTTTGACGTCACTGTCGAGGGCACTATAAGCGCAGCCTTACACTCCCAGAGATGTGTGGGCGTAAGGGGTGTGGTTACCAGAGCTCTGCACCGATTAGCAGATCCCTGGGTGATGTCACATCATTTTACACAAGGGCTTTAGGGACTTGTAGTTCATCTCTGTAACAGGTGTTAGGAGTGAATATTTAGGCGTCTGACTGGGAATTTTCCACCTCTTCTACATACAAATATATTCGGGGACAATACAAGGAGCTTTGAAAAAGAACTACTCATCCCAAGGGCAGTACAAACAACACAGGGTCATCCCTTAAAAAGGAGTAATCCACGAAGAGATATAGATAGATATAGATATATATAGATTTTTTTTTTTTTAAGTTATGGTGGGTGAAAAAGGCAACAAAAAACCTCCACCGTTGGCATATAGCCAATAAAGAATATCACTTGTGAGTACATTCACATGTCTTAGGTCTGCAACGCTTTCACCATCACCTAGCATACAGAGCTCCCACTGCAGTAAGGGATTCTGGGAAATGACATGCAAATGAGCACACAGTGCCACCTTTTGCCTGGAATATCCATTCACATGGAGCCCATATAAGCAAATGCAATGCTGTTCACACAGCATGGGATTAGATGCAAAGCAAGTTAAACCACTCACATACATGTTTCAACCTTAATGGGTCTCAGTGTGAGGTTTGTTGTACTAGCTTTGCAATATATATATATATACACACACACACACACACACACACACACACACACGAAGCAGGAAGTCTCTGGAGTTGAACGCTATTAATTTCAGCTCTAGGGAGCCCCTACTTTTGTACTTCATCACTACGCATAGCATAGGTGCCAGGGGTGGAAATGTAGGCGTCAGCGATATTTCCATACCCATATCTAGCTATAATGGCGCTGCACAGGAATACACGTCCCATGGTTCTTGATGACAGTCAAATTGGCTGTTCTTCAGCACACGTTATCATGCATTAGTGAAGCGGAATTAGTAAGCACTAATATAAATTAGGACATATGAAGCAGAGCTTACAAGGACTTCTGTCTTGCCACTAGGTATGCCTCATACAGTCATGTGAAAAAGAAAGTACACCCTCTTTGAATTCTATGGTTTTACATATCAGGACATAATCATCTGTTCCTTAGCAGGTCTAAAAATTAAGTAAATACAACCTCAGATGAACAACACAACATATTACACCGTGTCATGATTTAAAAAAAAAAAAAAGCCAAAATGGAGAAGCCATGTGTGAAAAACTAAGTACACCTTATGATTCAATAGCTTGTAAAACCACCATTAGCAGCAATAACGAAGTAATCGTTTTCTCTATGACTATCAGTCTCTCACATCATTGTGGAGGAATTTTGGCCCACTCTTCCTTACAACGTTGCTTCAGTTCATTGAGGTTTGTTGGCATTTGTTTGTGCATAGCTCTCTTAAGGCCCAACCACAGCATTTCAATCGGGTTGAGGTCTGGACTTTGACTGGGCCATGGCAACACCTTGATTCTTTTCTTTTTCAGCCATTCTGTTGTAGATTTGCTGGTGTGCTTGGGATTATTGTCCTGTTGCATGACCCAATTTCGGCCAAGCTTTAGCTGTCGGACAGATGGCCTCACATTTGACTCTAAAATACTTTGGTATACAGAAGAGTTCATGGTCGACTTAATGACTGCATGGTTCCCAGGTCCTGTGGCTGCAAAACAAGCCCAAATCATCACCCCTCCACCACTGTGCTTGACAGTAGGTATGAGGTATTAGTGCTGATATGCTGTGTTTGCTTTTCGCCAAACGTGGCTCTGTGCATTATGGCCAAACACCTCCACTTTGGTCTCGTCTGTCCAAAGGACATTGTTTCAGAAGTTTTGTGGTTTGTTCAGATGCAACTTTGCAAACCTAAGCCGTGCTGCCATGTTATTTTTAGAGAGAAGAGGCTTTCTCCTGGCAACCCTTCCAAATAAACCATACTTGTTCAGTCTTTTTCTAATTGTAGTCATGAACTATTTCTCTGAGCAAAGCACAGTCTGACCTTGGGGTGAATTTGCCGGGACGTCCACTCCTGGGAAGATTGGCAATTGTCTTGAATGTTTTCCACTTTTGAATAATCTTTCTCGCTGTAGAGTGATGGACTTTAAATTGTTTGGAAATGGCCTTATAACCCTTCCCAGATTGATGGGCAGCAACAATTGCTTCTCTAAGATCATTGCTGATGTCTTTCCTCCTTGGCATTGTGTTAACACACACCTGAATGCTCCAGACCAGCAAACCACTAAAACTTCAGCTTTTATAGAGATGGTCACACTTGCTGATGATCAATTAATCAAGGGCATCAAGGGCATTTGATTAGCAGCACCTGTCTGCTACTTGGCATCTTAATGCCTATGGAAGCAGTAAAGGTATACTTAGTTATTCCCACATAGCTTCTCCATTTTGGCTTTATTTTGTTAAATAAATCATGACACGGTGTAATATGTCATGTGTTGTTGTTCATCCAAGGTTGTATTTACCTAATTTTAAGACCTGCTAAGGAACAGATGATTGTTATGTCCTGATATGGAAAACCAGAGTTCAAAGAGGGTGTACTTTCTTTTTCACACAACTGTACATGCAACGATATGGAAAAAAAACATTTCAAGGATACACTAAACAGTGTAAATATTAAATCTGTTCCATTCTTTTACAAACCATGTACGAGAGTTCAGCTTACAATTTAATGTCAATTACATACAAGCTCTTCTTAAGATAAAGTTTGTTTTGATTAACTGATAAAACACTAGCGATTTTGAACATGCAGCTTGAAACGGTACCAGACAAACTCAGGAACCCTCAAGGCGACAAAAATATGTTAGCTCTTTACTTATTATCATAATAAAGATATACATTTTTCTCAAGGTTTTACTGGTTCACTCAGCATAGAGAACAGTATAGCACATGTAACAAAAGAATATTTAAATTAAAAGCTTTTCAAGTCTGTGATTCAACTTAAGTGGTACTCTGGCACAACAGCTTTCAATTAATGAACTGCAACACTCCTCACAGGAACTTCAAATCCTTGCTTACAAACAAGGCATTCCTTAGCTGATTTATAAACACAATACACTTACCTGTAAGAAGGAACACTCTAGACTCCTATAAATACGTACAAATATTATTAGTTCATTTGTAAACATAGTAAGCAGACATATTGAGTAGTGTGGATTATTCATTTAGCTCTCTGTGATGTCATTGCATTGTCACTCAAGTTTTCAAAGACAAGCTATTGTCTGTTACTACTGTAAGCAGGGAGATAGTTTTCACAAAGTTACAGGTTGTATTTATCATAACCACAGACATTTTCCTATGCTCAATTTTCTTTAAGAACCCATCAATTGCTAAATGTGATGATACATGTTACCACACTTACCTATGCACACATCTATCTTCCCTTTAATAGCAGCTTCATGTAGAGGAGTGTAGTTCCAATTGTCTCTAGCGTTGGGGTCTGCACCTTGACAAAGCAGGAGGGTGACAACCTCTGCATGGCCAAATGAACAGGCATTGTGTAGTGGAATGAGGCCTCCGTCATCTCTGGCATGGACATTAGCCCCTGTCTGCAGCAAGTGTTCCACAACATCCTTCCTTCCAAATCCTGCAAAAACAGTTCACAGCGTGTTACAATGCAATACTGACCATTTAACAAAGTTATAAACCAAAAAAGTATCGCAATACCAATCTATCCTAGGAAGTATTTTTCCAAGTAAGCATCTCCCTTATCCAAAAAGGTTTTACCCGCTGCCTTCCTTTTATACCAAGGAGCATTACAAACTCATTCCCAACCTTACCAAACCCAACTACCATTAAACAGATGGTTCCATTGTTACTGGTAATTATAGGCAAAAGCTTTTAAATTCCAGGCATTATTGAAATTCCTGCTCTGATTGGATAATGCCCGGAATTTTAATTAATCAGTGATAGCCTGGAATTTTTGTCACCCTGCCAAGTTGTTCAGCCAATCAGCTTTCAGTTCGCATTCACAAAGAGTGAGATCAGCTCTTAAAAAGGGGAGGTGATTGGACTGGAGGCAGCAAGGCACTGGCTCCTCCCCCACCATGCCTGCAGAGAACTACGCACAGGAGAGCGAGGGGAAAGATTTGTGTATGTGTGTTTTGTGGGTGTAAAGGGGGCCATTAGTGTGTTTTATTGGCGTGTGTCTTCTGTTGGTGTGTGTTTTGTGTTTGTAGAGGTGGCAGCAGAGTCTTTTGTTGGTGTGTGTGTGTGTGTGTGTGTGTGTGTGTGTGTGTGTGTGTGTGTGTGTGTGGAGGGGGGGGCTGCAGTGTGTGTGTCTTCAGTGTGTGTTTTGTGGGTGGAGCAGGGGTGCAGTGTTTTGTTGTGTGTGTCTGCAGTGTGTGGGTTTACAGGAGGGCTGCAGTGGGTGTAGAGAGGGTGCTGCTGGTGTGTTTTTGTGGATGGAGAGGTGGCAGAGCCTGTTTTCTTGGTTTGTGTGTATCTCTGCGGTGTGTGTTTTGTGGGTGGAGGGATGCAGAGTGTTTTGTGTACGTGTGTCTGCAGTGTGTTTCCAGGGGGGCTGCAGTGGGGGGCTGCCAGTGTGTTTTGTGGCTGTAGAGGGGGGCAGCAGTGTGTGTGGGGGGGGGGGGGGGGGTATCTATCTGTCTACGTGTTATTTTTTTTTTTTTTTTTTCAACTTAAATTTTTTTTATTTTGAATTGTGTGAGTACATACATGTCATGCATTCATGATAAACATTGGAGGGAAACGTGCCTCCTGCAATTGGAAAACATGCATCATGTGTAGTATCTGTGTACTTTGGACAGACGGGGAGACAGACAGACTAACCGACAAACTACATATAGCTCCCAGCCGGGAGGGGGAAATGGGGGTGGGGAGGGGGGGTGGGAAGGGGTCTCCGACTGAGGTTCCGCTTCTAAACGTGCGACCGCTGGCTCTCTGCAATTAAGAAAACCGATAGTCCGGCGGGCAACCGGTGTACCCCACACTCTCTGTCCATCCATGAACTGTGTGTGCTCTTGGACCGTCGGGGTGTCTTAGGGCCTCTTTAAGGGAGAATGCACTTTACATCTATCAATGCCAAATCGTGGCCCTATCTACCCCCTGTATGTCTGTCTGTGCCAACCATGGTGACCAGACTTTTAGGAAATTTGTGCCAGTGTCATTGACCAGACTCGTCAATTTCTCCATCTGGCAAACTGACCAAATTCGGTTCCTGATCTTTGTGATTATTGGGATTTCATTTTGTTTCCAACGTGCTGCAATCTCCCCCCTCACCGCCGTTGCGAAATGAACCGCCAGTTTGTTTGCTCCCCTGGAGAGATCTTTTTGCGGCCTGTTCAAAAGGAACCGCCATGGGTCGACGCGGGTGGATGTGCCGAGGATCCTATTCAGCCAATCATTAACTGAATCCCAGACCGGCGTAAGTTTGGGGCAAGACCACAGCATGTGGAGCAAGTCTGCTTGTTGTCCGCATTGTCTTGGGCACAATGGGGAGTAGCTGGGCAGAAATTTAGCTAATTTAGTGGGGGTGTGGTACCATCTCATCATAACTTTATATGCATTCTCCCTCAAAGTCGTGCACATTGAGCTTTTTGACGTCGCCGTCACAATTTTTGTCCATTCCTCTACATCAATTTCCTCCCCTAAGTCCTTTTCCCATTTAATCATATACCCCGTCTTGTCCGTCACTGTCTTACTAGAACCGATTACTTCCCCGTACATCTGCGATGTGAGTCCCTCGGTGGATGTCCCCGAACGACAGAGCTTTTCAAAATTCGTCATTGGTATGTGGGGCTGCACTGATTGATAAAACGCTCTGAGCTGGAGGTATCTAAAGAACTCGGCGTTGGGAATTTTTTGGTATTCTTTAAGTAAATCGAATGATTGAACGCCTCGTTTTCCCCCCAGATCTATTAGCCTGTTAATTTTGCTTTTTTTTCCAGATAGAGAAGTCTGCGCTGGTCCGGCCCGGAGCAAAGAGTGGGTTATCCCAAAGTGGGGTCATACCTGACGCTTTATGGGTCAGACTGCATCTCATACGTGTGGCCTCCCAGATCGAGATCGAGTTGTTCATGGAGGATAGCGGCAGTTTGGCACTAGTCCGTGCCTTTTTGGGGTGCCAGATTACATGTTCCAGAGCCACAGGGGAGCAGAGCTCCTTTTCTAGGGCGACCCATCTTTTTGAGTCTGGATTCGTGTGCCATTGCACGATTTGGCATAATTGCGCCGCTTTGTAGTAGGACAACAAACAAGGTACCGCCAGCCCTCCTGCTTCCGTTCGTTTACGCATAATTTGTTTTCCCACCCTCGCTTTCTTGCCTCCCCAGATAAATTTATCTATAGCTGATTGAAGTGAGAGAACATCCTTCAATCCTATCGGCACTGGGAGGGTCTGGAATAGGTATAGGATGCGTGGAAGCAGGTTCATCTTAACGCAGTGGATCTTTCCGATCCATGATATATTGTGGGTAGACCATCTTTTGAGGTCCCCTCTCAAAGTCTGTGTCAATTTGGGATAGTTTGCCTGATATAGCATGTCATACGCCTTGGTGACGTTGATCCCCAGGTATCTAATGTTTTTCGGTTGCCAATTAAAATTAAAATTTAAGGCGATCAGCTTCTCCATGTGCGTGGGGAGATTAATATTCATGGCATCAGATTTGGACTGGTTTATTTTGAATCCAGAGATCCTGTTGAATCTCCCCAGCAGGTCAAAAAGATTTGGCAGAGAGGTAAGGGGTCTAGATATAGTCAGGAACACGTCATCCGCATAGAGTGCCACCTTATGCGACTGGTTTCCAATGTCTATACCCGTAATGTCTTTGCTCTCGCGTATGTGGGCGGCTAGTGGCTCCATACACAACGCAAAGAGGAGGGGGGAGAGCGGGCAGCCCTGTCGTGTTCCGTTCTTAATTTGGAAGGGGTCCGAGACGAACCCCTGGTGGGTAACCCTTGCCAACGGATTCTCGTAAAGGGCGAAAATTGCTTTTGTTAGTTTCTCTCCCATCCCAAACGCTCCAAGCGTGGCCTCAAGGCATGGCCAGTCTATCCTATCAAATGCTTTTTCTGCATCCAGACTGAGCGCCATAACTGGTATTGATCTGGCATTGGCTATTTCTAACAGATCAATGATTCGTCGAGTATTGTCTGAAGACTGTCGACCCGGGACAAACCCGACTTGATCTGGGTGCACCAGTCTGGGTAGGATGAGACCCAATCTATTGGCCAGGAGTTTGGCATAAATTTTAATGTCCGAATTAATCAGGGATATTGGTCTGTAGCTTTTGCAGTCCAACGGGTCTTTTCCCTGTTTATGTATTACCGAGATGGACGCTTGGAGCATTCGTTGGGGGAAAGGGGTGCCTCCCAGTACTTGATTAAACATGTTGCGTTTACATCTATCAATGCCAAATCGTGGCCCTATCTACCCCCTGTATGTCTGTCTGTGCCAACCATGGTGACCAGACTTTTAGGAAATTTGTGCCAGTGTCATTGACCAGACTCGTCAATTTCTCCATCTGGCAAACTGACCACATTCGGTTCCTGATCTTTGTGATTATTGGGATTTCATTTTGTTTCCATCGTGCTGCAATCTCCCCCCTCACCGCCGTTGCGAAATGAACCGCCAGTTTGTTTGCTCCCCTGGAGAGACCTTTTTGCGGCCTGTTCAAAAGGAACCGCCATGGGTCGACGGGGGTGGATGTGCCGAGGATCCTATTCAGCCAATCATTAACTGAATCCCAGACCGGCGTAAGTTTGGGGCAAGACCACAGCATGTGGAGCAAGTCTGCTTGTTGTCCGCATTGTCTTGGGCACAATGGGGAGTAGCTGGGCAGAAATTTAGCTAATTTAGTGGGGGTGTGGTACCATCTCATCATAACTTTATATGCATTCTCCCTCAAAGTCGTGCACATTGAGCTTTTTGACGTCGCCGTCACAATTTTTGTCCATTCCTCTACATCAATTTCCTCCCCTAAGTCCTTTTCCCATTTAATCATATACCCCGTCTTGTCCGTCACTGTCTTACTAGAACCGATTACTTCCCCGTACATCTGCGATGTGAGTCCCTCGGTGGATGTCCCCGAACGACAGAGCTTTTCAAAATTCGTCATTGGTATGTGGGGCTGCACTGATTGATAAAACGCTCTGAGCTGGAGGTATCTAAAGAACTCGGCGTTGGGAATTTTTTGGTATTCTTTAAGTAAATCGAATGATTGAACGCCTCGTTTTCCCCCCAGATCTATTAGCCTGTTAATTTTGCTTTTTTTCCAGATAGAGAAGTCTGCGCTGGTCCGGCCCGGAGCAAAGAGTGGGTTATCCCAAAGTGGGGTCATACCTGACGCTTTATGGGTCAGACTGCATCTCATACGTGTGGCCTCCCAGATCGAGATCGAGTTGTTCATGGAGGATAGCGGCAGTTTGGCACTAGTCCGTGCCTTTTTGGGGAGCCAGATTACATGTTCCAGAGCCACAGGGGAGCAGAGCTCCTTTTCTAGGGCGACCCATCTTTTTGAGTCTGGATTCGTGTGCCATTGCACGATTTGGCATAATTGCGCCGCTTTGTAGTAGGACAACAAACAAGGTACCGCCAGCCCTCCTGCTTCCGTTCGTTTACGCATAATTTGTTTTCCCACCCTCGCTTTCTTGCCTCCCCAGATAAATTTATCTATAGCTGATTGAAGTGAGAGGACATCCTTCAATCCTATCGGCACTGGGAGGGTCTGGAATAGGTATAGGATGCGTGGAAGCAGGTTCATCTTAACGCAGTGGATCTTTCCGATCCATGATATATTGTGGGTAGACCATCTTTTGAGGTCCCCTCTCAAAGTCTGTGTCAATTTGGGATAGTTTGCCTGATATAGCATGTCATACGTCTTGGTGACGTTGATCCCCAGGTATCTAATGTTTTTCGGTTGCCAATTAAAATTAAAATTTAAGGCGATCAGCTTCTCCATGTGCGTGGGGAGATTAATATTCATGGCATCAGATTTGGACTGGTTTATTTTGAATCCAGAGATCCTGTTGAATCTCCCCAGCAGGTCAAAAAGATTTGGCAGAGAGGTAAGGGGTCTAGATATAGTCAGGAACACGTCATCCGCATAGAGTGCCACCTTATGCGACTGGTTTCCAATGTCTATACCCGTAATGTCTTTGCTCTCGCGTATGTGGGCGGCTAGTGGCTCCATACACAACGCAAAGAGGAGGGGGGAGAGCGGGCAGCCCTGTCGTGTTCCGCTCTTAATTTGGAAGGGGTCCGAGACGAACCCCTGGTGGGTAACCCTTGCCAACGGATTCTCGTAAAGGGCGAAAATTGCTTTTGTTAGTTTCTCTCCCATCCCAAACGCTCCAAGCGTGGCCTCAAGGTATGGCCAGTCTATCCTATCAAATGCTTTTTCTGCATCCAGACTGAGCGCCATAACTGGTATTGATCTGGCATTGGCTATTTCTAACAGATCAATGATTCGTCGAGTATTGTCTGAAGACTGTCGACCCGGGACAAACCCGACTTGATCTGGGTGCACCAGTCTGGGTAGGATGAGACCCAATCTATTGGCCAGGAGTTTGGCATAAATTTTGATGTCCGAATTAATCAGGGATATTGGTCTGTAGCTTTTGCAGTCCAACGGGTCTTTTCCCTGTTTATGTATTACCGAGATGGACGCTTGGAGCATTTGTTGGGGGAAAGGGGTGCCTCCCAGTACTTGATTAAACATGTTGCGAAGGAACGGGGTTAAGAATTTTCCGAATTTCTTATAGTAAAGATTCGAGAAGCCGTCGGGACCCGGGGCTTTAGAGGGTTTTAGGTGTTTGATAACCTCCAATATTTCCTCCGTTGTAAAGTCACTACCCATTGCCTCTCTGTCCAACCTACTCAGGCCCGGTAGATTCGAGCCCTTCAAGAAATCTTTCAGGGCTTTGTCCGTGCCAGCCGAATGGGCTACTTTATCCCCATCGTATAATTTCGCGTAGTATGTTTTGAACTCCGCTACAATGTTTTGCGGGTTGGCCGTGATGTTGCCTGACTCCAGCCGTAGGGCCTGGATATTATAATTACTGGTTTTAGCGCTGATCATATTAGCCAGCAGGGTATCTGGTTTGTTTGCTTTTTCAAAGAATCTTCTCTTAGTCCAACTCAACGACTTCTCCGCCTGGGAGGCCAGAAATAGATTTAGTTTAGTCTGAGCGTCGCCAATCTGTTGGCGGGTGGCAGGGTCTGGGGCGATTTTATATTTATCCCAAAGTGTCTTTATCTCCGCGTGTTCCCTCTTAATTTTAGCGTTGCTCTCTTTTTTCTTACGGGCCGCAATACTAATCAGGTTCCCTCTTATTGTTGCTTTGTGTGCCTCCCAGAGGGTTATGTGAGAGCTAACGCTTCCTTTGTTTTCTCTAAAGAATGTTTGGATTTCATCTCCAATCCTGATCTGTAGATCCGGGATTTTTAGAAGGGATTCATTTAATTTCCAGTTTGCTCCAGGCCTGTCCAGTCCTATCTGTGTGCACCGTAGCTCTATTGGTGCGTGATCGGACCACGAAATATCGTGGATTCCCGCATGGGCGATCTTTGGGACCAGTCTACTAGAGACAAAGAAGTAATCGATTCTACTAAATGAGTCGTGTGGGTGTGAGTAGAACGTATAGTTTCTAGTGAGGGGGTGGAGTTCCCTCCAAATGTCGACCAGCTGTAGATCGCGCAGTCCCTGTTCGAGGGCCCTGGTTCCAGGATCCGTTAGGCCTCTGTAGGGCCCTGAGCGATCTAGGGCTGCGTTTGATACCGTGTTAAAGTCTCCCCCTATAATTAATGCGCCTTTAGCGTGTTTGCGGATAGTTTCAAAGGATGAGACGAAGAAGGCCGGGTCCCTTCCATTGGGGGCATATATTACGGCGATCGTGAGCGGTTGCTGGTTAATAGACCCTGTGAGTAGCAGGAACCTACCCTCCTCGTCCTTCTTCACCTCATCTACCACCAGTCCCACCCTATTATGTATCAGTATCGCTACTCCGCGTTTTTTTACCCTTGCGGACGCTAGGTAGACTTGTCTAAATTGCTTATCAAAATATTTGGGGAAACTGGTGGTACTGAAGTGTGTTTCCTGTAGCAGCACAATGTCCGCACCCTTACGTTTATAGTCGGTGAGCGCTATTTTCCGCTTACGCGGGCAATTCAGCCCCTTGGCGTTGTGTGAGATAAATGTTAGTGACATGAGGTGCGTGTGTTCTCACCTCTTGTCCTGAGTGTCTTCAGATGGGGTGTCCGGTACCCCGCGGGAGTACTCGGCCTCTCTGCAGTGCACAGCGGTGCGCTCAATGGCAGCGGGTTGCCTCTCTGGCCGGAGGGGGGGGAGGGTAGGGGAAAGACATATGGGACATAGGACACATAAAGGGAAAAAAACAACATTGATATGAACAACCATGTGGGTGAGGCAGTAATGGTCCCAGACCACCACCCCCACCTTGCCTTCGGGTAGGTGGAACTCCTCCCGCGCCCCTGGCTCCCTCCTCCCCTCCACAGGGCTCCTCCGCTCCACCCTCTCCCAAGGACTTTCTCGGCTACCTGGGCATCCGCCCCGGCCCGAGTCTGTAGACGCACAGCGACGGCCAGACTGAAGCCCCCGCCGGCAGACAAATTTTACCATTATGTACGTGGTATCTCTTGCCATGAGCTATCCTCTAGCACTTTTAAAGAACTGACTCTATCGTCAAACCCCCCCCCCCCCCAACTTATTCGCGTTCCTAACTACGTAACCTAGCTTACCTCCAGCTCCCCTCCCTCCCTATAACTAACTCGGAATCCCTCCCCTAGCTTTTGTTCGGTCCTCCTTGACCTCTTATTCTTTTTTTTAAAACATCACTTATTACTCTCCATTAACAGTAAACAGTAATAAGGTAATAATAAAAATTAAACTATTATTCATCATTTGTTTTTTGTTTTTTAGTATACTATACCTATTGTGCTACACCTTCTCCTCCTGTCACTTTATTTATTAATGTACTGTGGTGTGTTGTGTTAAACCTTGAGTAACTGGAAACATAGTAAGCCCCCCCTCCCCTCTTCTGCTTCATCCTTGCCACGGGACTCATTCCAGCTCGACAGGTCTGCTGCTCAGCCTCCAAACCCTCCGTCTGTGGCTCCTGTGCAGTCGGGAACCTCTCGTGATGCTTTGCAGCTCCTCCCCTGGTGACGACGACCGTCGCCATCTTGGTAGTGGCAGGCCGTCCTCTCGCGAGATTTGCCTCCTCAGTCTCCTTCCTCCGGCCCCTCCCCTCTCATTGTGGATCGGGAGCTGCTCCAAGATGGCCGCCATTCGTGGAGAGGTGCTGCCGGAGCTGCGGGGAGCCATGGAACTGACCTGAACGGGTCTTGAACTGCTTCTTTAACTATGGAACAGTAACTGGAACGGGAACAGGTAGGGTGTTTGTCTTTATTTGCAGCTCAGGTCCCGATTTCATTTCGGGCTGTGGGGTTGACGTCGCTTGTCGGCTTTTCTCACCTCCTTCCATGAAGTGTCGGGTGCAGCTCCCCCTGTGGCTAGTTCTGCGGGTATTTTGTCCTGGAGCCCTATTTTGGTGAGGAAGCTGCTGCCATCTTCTTGTCTCCGCAGCGTGGTGGCAGCGCCATTTTGTATCACCATTAACCCAAACGGGTACAGCCAACGGTAGCGGGTCCCAGCCTCTCTCAGCACTTTAGTTACGGGGGCAATTTGTTGTCTTTTCAGCAGGGTAGTGGGTGAGATGTCTTGATAGACCTGCAGTTTATAACCCTCAAAGTCTCCCTGAGATCTGGTCAATTGGCAGAATGCCTCCTTCACTCTAAAAAAGTGAAAGCGGGCTATTATGTCTCTTGGGGGGGCATTTTGCTGTGGTCTCGACCTCAATGCCCTGTGGCAGCGGTCCAGGTGCAGGTCTGCTTCCGAACGGTCGGGCATTATGTTTTGGAGCCATCTGCACATAAAGTCCTCCGGATCCGTTTCAGTCTCTGGGACCCCCCGGATCCTCACATTGTTCCTCCGATCCCTATTGTCCGCATCCTCCTGCCGATCCAATATATCCCTGACTGTTTCCCTCATTTGTGCCACTTGTCTGTCTGTTTTGTGGAGTGCTTTGACTGTGGCGTCCATTTTTTTTTCAAGAGAGTCTGTGCGCTCTCCTATACCGCAGATATCAGCTCTCAGGGCTGCCACTTCAGACTGAAAGCACTTTTTGATGTCTAAGCAGAACTCTCTCATGTCTCTGCGTCTCATAATTTGGTTGTCTCTGCTGGTGTCTGGGCCGACATCTTCCTCCTCTTCCGATTCGGAATTACTTGGCGCCATTCCCTCCTGGCTGGGGGCCCGAGCTGGATCTCCTTTAGTGAAGTAATCTGTCAGGACCGCTGATGTACTCTTTGAGCGGGTCGTTCTCGGCATCCTGGGACTTTGAGGCAGTGTGTAGATATGAATTGGGGCTTGATTGTGCTGTTTTGCTGCGTTTTTATTTAATATTGCCGCCGGCTGAGAACGGAGCTAATGGCTCACACGTTCATGCACTCCAGCCGTCGCGCATGCGCCCGGTAATGTTTTTTTTTAAATAAAGTATTAACCCCTTTGGTGCCAGTGGTATACCTTGGTAACCACAGGCATGAAATGGGTTAATGTTATTTTGATCATAGGTTTCTGTAATACGAGACATTACAGAAGCGTATGATAGAAATACTAACCCAATGAGGTATGTAACACATTATTAACTGTCGCTTTGATTACCATATCGCGAGATTGGCCCAAATATCGCACACCGTATATTATTTCCTCGATCTTGATATATAACACCTTAAATTGCGGTAGTAATACCCGTTAGTTTATTATTTCCCCGGGTGCGATATTACCTCCACTTTAACGGAATTTGATGTATCTGAGCCGTAGTGTTTTGTTTATGCCTGCGGGACAAACCAAGAACTAGCCATGCTTTACTAGCCACTAAGGTGGCAAAGGGGGGGGGGGGGGGGGTAGGTAGTGTAGTGTGTATATTATCCTGTTTGTGGTCAGCTAGTCATCGAAACCGATGGACTACTAAGGGGTTAATATGTACTGTAATAACTATTTTATCATCTATTCCATGTTGCTTTAGCTTACCTTGCCTATGTATATAAGTATGTTGGCCATTATATACATAGGAAAGACAGGGCTAACGCCAGCCTGGAGTAGGTGATAAAATATTTGCTGTATTTCTGCCGTTCATCCCGTTCCGATAAATATCAGAACTTGATGTATGGCAGTTTTTACTTGAAAATGCGGTATTATAACTGTTTTGTATCAGTTCCGATGCTTTTAACGGGTCCGATAAAAGTGCTTTATTTTTGGCGCTGCAACGCTGATTCATTGCACGATACACTTTTATATGGGCAGTAATACGGCATTTTTGGTTACCGCAGCTTGATGTATCCGGCCCTTTGACGCAAGTCAGGTTTAGTGATATTAAGTTCTAGTTGACTTGTAATGCTGTATGCAGATCTATCAATATTTGCAATTTAACAATAGAGATGTAAAAACCACACAACACACATATTCCTGATTACCTAGTGCTGGCGCGTTACTTTTCCACAGCGTACCCCACTTCATACCAAGTGCTTTCCCATATTCATCTCCAGACCAGACCAGGAGCTCTGTGTGTGGGGGGAGGTCTGTGCAGGTTCTGTAGTAGATTTCCCTGTGGTCCTGCAACGCCACAAGGTTCTGTTCTTCCTCGTTTCTCACACAATTTACAAACCTAAAATTGGGACAGTTAGTGAGGCCTCAAAGTAATGTCTATTTTATAAAGGAAGAGCTAAAAAAAGATACAAGTTGTTAATAATGTGACTTGTCTTTTCTTCTCTACAGGTTTTGAAGTGAACATATACAGTATATCGCGTAGGGTTGTCACAAACGCCATACCAGCTGATGCGGAAGTCACCATCTTGGAATAGATACACGAGGAGTGGTCAGACTCTATTCAATCTGCTTGGCGGATATGTGTCTATATACATACATACATACATACATACAAACTTACAGTGCTCTGCATTTAAGCCGCAGGCTAGGCGGCTGTGCTCTGATGTCTCTTCTGCAGTCGGAGACACACACACACACACACACGTTCTCTCTGTGCCTCTCACAGAGGGCTGGGGCAGCACAGGCAGGGCTGCTGGTTTTGTCTTTGAAATGCAGATAAAGGCTTAGTGTGCCTACCGCATGGTTTACTTACATCCCACCTAACAAACTGAGACGGCACAGTTTTGTGGAAGTAAAAATTGGTCACAGCTTTATTGCTTTAACCATACTTGAAAATAAACCGTCAGTCGTCGCTATTCATTTGTCGTCAGCCCTATTCTCGGTATCTTCCGGCGGGAGCCCTTCTTCAAACCGCCCTAATCTACCGTCCGGCGGATTACATCTCTCGACCGCCCGTCATCCGCTCACCCTAGGTCCCCCTTATTATGGCCGCCTGAGCCCCATTTCAGGTATTCACGGTGTCCCTACGATGACTGGCCTGACAGTTCTGCCACCGGACCCATTAAGGCTACTTATTGGGGACTCACACCACACACCAAGCTGTGACGCTAAACCGTGACTGGTCCCTCCTGTGCCAAGTACGCTCCCTGTCCTCCTCCTGGGCCAAGTACGTCCCTGTTCCTCAAATTCCACATGCTTCACTGTCAGCCCACAAGAGAGGATGAACTACGGAATCTCTGTCCACTTCTTGCCTTCTCAATGCCCACCCAACTGCCGCCCCCCCCTCCATACCAGCCGAGGTATAATTTCTGACCAAATAACGACGGGGTCACCCGAGGTTTAACACTGGCGCAGTCGGGCGTATTGGAGGATTAAGGCTGAAGACTTGGTGGACACCATTTCGTTCTGCCCAGGTGGATCATTACACGTGGGGCTTTCATCCATAGACTGCCAGCGCACTTGTGGTGGTCGGCACCAAATTCTCCAGCACATTCCTCTCTTACCCAGCCACCGTATGTTCATGCTCTCTGTGGGATTCCCAGCTGCAGACCCAGCGTGCTCGCTGCCGCTACCGGGCCCAATAAATGAAAGAATGACCTATCGCCAGACTTCCCGCGCTGCGCCTGCTTTCCCGCTGTGAAGACAGAAAGCATGTTAGGACTGACCGATTATAATTACTCGCCTTTGGGACTATGTAACCCTTGTAAGCATTTGATTTCCATCTCCCCAGGTCTTACTCTGCGCGATAGGCAGCCGCCACTCGGAGGCTAACGTTGCCGCCCCAATCGAAACGAGTGGGGCCCAAAGGGTGGCATCTATGCCTCTGTTCAAAGCAACGTTTAAAAATGCTGTGTTGAACTGAAATTTAGTTAGAGGAGTTGAATCTTTATGCTGAGAGGAAAACTTCGCCCCCTTGCGATCGCTGCCCGCGTAGCGCTTTGCGCCCTCATAAGGTCCACCCTCTGTTCTCATGCTCTCAGGATGTACCCAGGCCCCTTTCCGATTGGTCAGTTTTTGACTGTCTATGCGGCATTACAGTATCTTCTCCCCTATAATCACATTTCCGAACAGCAGGCCAATGTCCCTGCTAGTTTTGATGCTCTACCAGTTCCCTACTCTAAAGGATCCAAGAAGGCAAAAAGTGAAAGCCGCTTGAAATAAATTGATTTCGAAAGGTTCTGCGCATACTGACTCTGCGCCTTGTTCAAGCTCTGCAACCTCTCCACTGTTACTGGCTCCTCTTATCCCCCGCTTGATCTCCCCAGGAGGAAGTCCTTGGAGAAAACTACCTGCCCCCGCAACTTCAGAAAAAATGCAATGCCCGCGACATGCCTGCCCGCTTCTGGGTAAGTAAAAAATTGATTAGCTGATGGGTTCCCCTAACCTTATTGCTCCGCTAGGAGGCCTTCCTGAAACTGTGCCACGGCCGCCATGCGTTGTTTTACGTTTTCCACGTGCGGAAGGCTGGCGATTGCTGCACCAAATCCATCAATCCCTCTGCCCTAACTCATACAGGTAATTTGGGCAGGTTAAACCTCTTTCCTGCGCGCCTCGGGCTGCCCGCCTAAATGCAGGCCAGTTAAAGCGAGATAATGCATCTGCGATTATATTAAGCTTCCCTGGGACATGCTTTGTTTCTAAGTTTATATTTCCCAGCATGCACTGCAGGACCAGCCTGCGCAATAACCTTATCACTGGTGGTGACGTTGCCACCGATAGGCCAGTCACTGCCTCTATCACCCCCAAATTGTCTGACCAGAATACTATAGACTTGTTTGCCAACTCCTTTGCCCATAACTCCACTGCTGCTATAATGGGGAACAACTCCAGGAAAGCCATGTTCTTAGTTAGCCCCGTCTCTGCCCAATCAGTTGGCCATGGACCTGCACACCACTCCTCTCTTAGGCTAAGGCCCCGCTGCCTCAGACCGTGCGCCCACACTGCAGACAGGCGGCGCGAGGAGAGGCACTTGACCGCGATTTGCGGTCTCTAAGGAGCGGCGTGGTGGGGGGGGAGGGGGGTTGCGCAGATGGCTGCAGCAGGGGTCTCCCGGGCTGCAGGAGGGTGCTGTTGCCTGCTGGAAGGTAAGCAGCTCCCCCACCCCCCACACACATGCCCTCCTCTCCATGCTGCTCCCTCCCCCCGGTCGGTTCGCCCGTTGGTCCGTCCCTCCCCCAACACACACGCACATATAGCTAGATATACACTTACATACACACAAACACACACACTTCCCCCCCCCACCCCTACCTTTTGGAGGTGGGGGAAGCTCTGACAGCTTCAGGCCCCGCCCCCGATAGGCTCAACAGCGCACCACGTAATGCGTCAACGCTAGGGATCTCAATTCTCTTGCATCCCCTGGCGGCTGACGCGTCACAGCGCGTAGTGAGACGTGCAGCGAGGGGGACTGGGACCGGCTCGGGCGGATACCAGGTGATGGTGGGTAACGCGCACTCGCCTGTGCGCGCCGCCGGACGCAGCGGGACCAAAGCCTAAAGTATGCCCCAAACCCGTGACCCCCTGACGCGTCAGTGAATAACTGCAGGGCGTCGCTAGTCTCGCTGTCCCTGACCCACAGCCTTCTCCCATTAAATTGCCTGAGCAAAAAAAACCCATACCTCCAGGTCTGCCCTCAGCTCCCTAGTGATTCGGATATGGTGTTGGGGCTTCCTTGCCCCACAGTGACCCTTTCCAACCTGCGGTTAAATATCCTGCCCATGGAGATTACGCTGCAGGTGAAGTTTAGCAGACCCAGCAGTGACTGCATTTGTTTCTGGGTCACCTTCCTGGTCTCCCTGACCTGACTCAGGCTAGTTCTAAGCTTCCTGGCATTGTCTGCGGGTAAGCGGGATTCCCTTGCCAGCGTGTCAATCTCTATACCGAGGAATTACAGTATTTCTGTTGGGCCCTCAATTTTCTCCTCTGCTATGGGAACCCCCAATTCCTTCATAATCCCCTTAGTACTCTGTGGCAGCCTGTCGCATAGCAGGGAACCCAAGGGATTCACCAGCAGGAAGTCATCCAGCATGAAATAGCGCAACCCATGGAGAGACATCTATCAATGTAATACGCCCCTCAAATTTTGCACCCTGTGAATCTGAAGCTGCTGGGGGCCAAAAGTAACAGCCGAAAGGCTGATTCTATGTCAATTTTAGCCAATAGTGCTCCCTCCCCAAATGTTTTAATTATTTCTATGGCAGTGTTGAATGATTGGTATTGTACCTGGCATAGCCCTCATTGGGCGAACTGCTCACGTGACCGGCCTGTCGCGCCGGCAAGCGGGGGAATTTTAAATTCCCCCAAGACCTACGCTTCTGTGCACTTGCGGAAGCGTAGGCGAGCCCCTACTAAAGCCGCTCTAATTGCGGCTGTAGGGGCTCAGTGCTGAGCGGGAGTGCGCTTCCGCCAGCAAGCAAGGAACATGGCCAAGGCCTAAGACTGACATGTATCTACAGGAATAGTTATGCGGGCTATTGATCCCCATGTATGCAGCTCTGTTTAAGTGGGTCACTTCTGAGTAATACATGCATAGTGTTGTGTCACTATATATGCAGTGAGACTGTTTTCTATGGTGATTACCTGTGTCATCTGCTCCATGTAAGCCATATCTGTGCATAGGGGTACCCACCTGTATATATTTATATGACCGGCCGTCGTGATTAAACAGTGAGCTTCTGCTCCCTGTGTCATCTGTGCTTACTGCATTTGCCACTATCCTTATATATTTGCATAGTTATTACCCTGGATCAGAGAGTACTTTTGGGGGAGTGTTTGTTTTTAGCTTACGTCTTTTTTTTATATATGTGTTTCATAAACTGTTAGTATTTGGATATTCCGAGGGCTCCTTAGGGACAACTTTTTATATGTTAGCCTATAGAGATAGAGCTGAGGCTCGCCTGCTGAAATCTGGGCGATTTCATGCCCATACAGGCGAGCCAGCGTCCGCGATCGGAGGCGGGGGGAGACTGAGGGAGGCGGGGCAGTGACGTCGCTGGGCCAATCGCCCGCGACGCACTGACGTCGACGTCACGGCGCCGTGACGTTGACGCAGCTCCGCTCTCATTGGATGTTTTCAGCCGACAGCACACTGAAAAACAGCTTGGCGCTCGGCTTAAAACTCCAGCGCCTCCGCACGCCTGCGGACGCTCGCGCGAGCCCCCTCTCAAGGCATCCTCATTGAGGATGCAGGGGCTCAGCGCGGAGCGTCCGCACGCCTCAGCACGGCCTGTCCGTCTATGGACTCGGCCTAAGACATCTGTGCTTACTGCATTTGCCACTATCCTTATATCTTTGCATAGTTATTACCCTGGATCAGAGAGTACTTTTGGGGGAGTGTTTGTTTTTAGCTTACGTCTTTTTTTTATATATGTGTTTAATAAACCGTTAGTGACAACTTTTTATATGTTAGCCTATAGAGATAGAGCTGCGGGTATTTATACCTCGCATTAGGTAGTATCAGCCACTCCTGAGGAAGCCATCAATTCAGAACGGCGAAACGCGTTGAGTGTGGCTTTGAGGCTGTTTCGTGAAGGAGAGAGTCACCGCCGTATGGATGGAAAACACGGTGACCGGAAAGTGACGCAGAGGACCCGGATGCGGAAGACATTGTCGGCGTGTGTGGTTGAGCAACGGAGCGGTGAGATCGCGACTCACTGGAATACCTATGTATATTTCCACCATTGCCTTTCTTATTATTATTTATGTAAGCCTCCATTTGTGAGTTTTTGATGTTTTCATAAATTATCTTTTTGACCTGCACTATGGGTTACTTTCTTTGTCCGAGACTGCCGAGTTCTTACTACCTGCAATACCCAGACCACAGACCACTGACTACCACGAGTCACAGGCTGGCACACTGCTCTTTATTTCTGCACAATTGTGAGTAGAAATTTGGGAGCCCCTCTTATATTTACTTTATTCACTGTGTAGGTGCAATATGCTATATATGTTTCTCTTCTTTTTTATGGCATCCATCATCGCTCCCTGGATTTTGGGAAAGCTGTATACATCTAGACTTTTGAAATAGTCTTAAGTGATAGGGTTGAGTGATATCTGTTTTGCCCTTATTTATTCACTTTTATTATTGTTTGTTTGCACTAATTGGTGAAGTGTTTTTATGGGATTCATATGTTAATTTAAGGTTTATCCTTGAATAATATTTCCTATACAGTACACTTTAATATTGGCTTGTTTCACTGTGCACTGTATTGGGAAGTGTTAGAGCGCCATCTTGCGATTGTGTGCAATATTGACATAAATAATACCCGCTATCGCTATACGCGCTGCTCGGCCTTAATCACAGGGGCGGTTCTGTGTCACCCTGCGGGGGTCCCATTCTCTCCCGGTAACCCAGGTATAAATGATTGTAAGCTCTGTGGGGTATATGCCATAGCTGTTGGGGTGTTTAATACATTTATTGGTGTGGGAGGCTACACTCAGGCCCCCAATGGGGTGAGGATCAACACGGGTCCCCACTAGGGCAGGTGGCTGCACTTGGGCCCCCGCTGGAGTTGGGGGCCACAAATGGGGCCCCATTGGGGTGGAGGGGCGTGTGTCCCCAGTACATTGCTCTCTGGTGCAGGGTTTATGAGCCCTGTGCTAAGGGAACCAGACCAGGATTTGGCAGCAGATACCCCCTCCCCCCTCTGTGTGTTATCTAACCTCTTGTACTGTATCTGTCATTATTAGGAGCTGGGGGCCCGGGGATAAAGGGGCGTGTCCGAAGCTACGTCACCCGTTACCCACAATCCCCGTGTTGTTAGCAGCAGTGGCCCTGATCACGTGATACAGGCGGCGCGCTCCGGTAAAGGAGGTTCCCTGAGTTACAATGTGTGGGGTTCTTCCCCTGCAGCAGCGGGGCTCGCTCATTGGTTAGCGCAGGAGAGGCTCAGGGGGCGGGGCCCCCCACAGGATATATACCAAAAAACTTCCCACCCCCAAATATATGCAACTACCACCCCCCCAAATGCATACAAAAACCCCACCTACCCAACACATACATATACCTACCCAATACATACGTATACACATATTATATATACACACATATATCTATCTATCTATATATTTCTCAAACTGTTGTATGCGTGTCTGGTTGTCCTGTGTCTAGGGGCAATCGCATTGGACCTTTGGCCCGCCCGTCACTCCGCCTCAGGCCAATGAGATGGCTCCCTTGGCCCGCCTGCCCCCGCACACCTCTCATTGGCCTGCGGCCAACACACCCACACCACTGCCTCAGGCCAATCACATGGCTCCCTTGGCCCGCACGCCCGCCCCCGCACACCTCTCATTGGCCTGCGGCCAACACACTGACCCCACTGCCACAGTCTCCCAGCGACCCCACTGCCACAGTCTCCCAGCCCTCACTGAGCTTTGGGAACGCTTCACAGCACCTAACCCTCATTGCTCTGGGAGATTTGGGAACGCTTCACAGCACCTAACCCTCACTGCTCGGGGGGGGGGGGAAGGTCCCACTGGGGGACCGAAACGTCGGTTTTTGTGTCTTCTATCAAATATAGAACATTTATGATTTACTTACCTGCGTGCTGTCCCTTGATGTCGTGTTGCTACCGGTATCGTATGGTCTGTTATTGCTTTATGGGATAAGCACCAAAACTTATTTAGTTGCATATGTGTGCCGGCTGTGCATTGGATTATATATATATATATATACATACATACATACATACATACATACATACATACATACAATACGATACCGCGTGTAGACGAATATCAAAGACAGCACTCCAGAAGGTTGTCAAAAATAATGTATTAGATCAACAAGACATTATTCCAACGTTTCCGTCCGCGAGCGGGACCTTTATCAAGGTGATGTGATTTACAGAGTGAGTTAGAACACATATACTGTATAGACCCTCAAAAACCCAAGATGCACAGGTGCAACACATAACATACATTAATCAATACTTGGCATCCATAGTGTTAAACTCCTGCATACCTGTGAGTGACTCAGCGTTATCTGCAACTCAGGAAGGCTGCCGTGTTGAAACGCATCTACTGCGCATGCGCGGCTCAAAGGTGAATAGCAGAGACCTCCGGCGCTCGTAACAGCTTCAGTGAGGGCGCCTGCGAGCAATGAAACGCAAGGCATCCCGAAGGAGAGCCCACTGCGCATGCGCAAGCCACGGAGGGGTAAAAAAATAAACTGGTAGCTTGTGGTAGAAGGGATCGCACACACAAGGGGTCTATCTGCGCATGTGTGAAGGCACCGCTTGCGCTGTGAGGCATGGCAGCTATCTGAAATGAGCAGGCATTATTTAAAATAACGGGGAAAACGGGCTGATAACGCTATGAGTCAACATCAAACACCAAAGGCTAACTTGTCATGGCAGCAAGTTACTGCAGATAGGAGTATCAGAGCACTTATGGATGAAGCACTTAGATAAAAACACCCATTAGAAAAGTGAAAAACATACTGATAAAATGTGAACATACATGATGATGTGAACTGACAAGATACATGTAATAAATCATTAGTATAGTGACAGGACTCATTGCTGCAGATACATGTAATAAATCATTAGTATAGTGACAGGACTCATTGCTGCAACATGCTGTGACAGTGAATATATAGGCAGTATGATTACTTGTAAATGCCTAATGTAAAAGATATGATTGGCATAAGATAATCCATTGCCACATTAAACTTGTGATGCATTAATCAATAACAGCGGGAAACGACCCCGAACCCCCTGCACCAGCGATGCAGACAGACGCGGAAGCTGACAGACCGGCACCGAGAGCGAATGACCAAGAGCTGGTCACCAGAAAGGACCTCGGAATTCTGCACAGAAATGAAGCAGTTCTTCCGCTTAGAACTGTGGAATCTGAGGAGGGATCTAGACAGGTTTGGGGAGAGGACCGGGGCACTGGAAACCAAGATGGACGCCAACACGAGGGCCCTCCAACAGACAAATAAAGTGGTGGCCCAACTGCAGGACAAAAACCGCGACATCACAGACAAACAAGAAGATGCGGAGAATCGCGATAGACGCAACAATGTCCGCATTCGGGGGCTCCCAGAGGCTGTGAACGACCCTGAGGAATATGTGCAGAAGTGGCTGGAACATCTCCTGCCATATAAAGCAGCCCAGGACTTACATCTCGACAGGTGCCACAGAGCCCTGAGATCGAAGCCACAGACAGGAGACCCCCCACGCGACATAATTGTCCGCTTCCACTATTACAAAATAAAGGACTCTGTCTGTCGGATAGCCAGGGAATCAAGAAACATGGAGTTTGAGGGTATCAAACTCCAGATCTACCAGGATCTTTCCCCAGCTACCCTCTCAAGAAGACGCAACCTGGGACCGGTGACAAAAATCTTGCAGGACAGGGGTGTCAGATATAGGTGGCTGTTTCCGTTCGCCCTCCTAGTAGTCAAAAACAGAGTGGCAAACACCCTGCGGAGGGTGGAGGACGGCGATGGCTTCCTCAAAAAGCTGGGTCTGCAACAAAAAACCCCCAGCCCTGGTCCCTCTCAGCCTCCTCACCTGGAATCAGAAGCAGGTCCAGCACTGGCGACGTCCTGGAGCAGAGTGGGAGCCGAGACTGACGAAACCACGTGAAGATCCGAGTCCTCCGCAGCTCAACAGGACCAATTGAGCAGTTAAAGGGAACCGTACCCCATTCCCCTCTCCATGTTAAAATGGCCGGCCATAGAAGAACCTACATTGCCCCCCACCTGGTGGTCATCTCTGGGAACTACAGCAACGTGACGTCAGCAGCCATCTTCTGGGACCAACGGTGAGGCTGAGAGCGGGAAAACAGGCTGAAGGCGCGAAGAGAGAGGAGGAGGCGCCACAGACCTGCGCTTTTAGTGAGGAGCAGGTAGGTAGCTTAGTTGCTGTTAGTGAGGAGCAGGTAGGTAGCTGGGTGACAGTTAGAAGGGGAAGCAGGGGCAATAGGGAGAGGCAGGTCGTTTCTGAGCTGACACATCCCAATAGATTTGCCATGTTGAGTGAAGATATTGGGAATGTTGGGGCAGAAATGGCAAGGCTGGGGGGAGACTAATTCCTCTAGCAGCCAGGGGAATAGTTCCTCCAGCACAGTGGGGACTCAGGATGCTCAGATGCAAAGAAAGATTGTGGTGGTAGGGGACTCCATTATTAGGAAGGTAGATAGGGCAATCTGTTGCCGGGACCGCATGAACCGAACAGTTTGTTGTCTCCCGGGTACTCGGGTTCGGCACATTGCGGATCGGGTATACAGATTGTTGGGGGGGGGGCTGGGATTGACCCGGCGGTCTTGGTACATGTTGGCACCAATGACAAAGTTAGAGAAAGATGGAGGGTCCTAAAAAATGATTACAGGGATCTAGGCCAAAAGCTTAAGGCAAGGACCTCCAAGGTAGTATTTTCTGAAATACTACCAGTGCCATGCGCTACCACAGGGAGACAGTCAGAGATCAGGGAGGTTAATGCATGGCTAAGAAAGTTGTGTAGGAAGGAGGGGTTTGGGTTTTTAGAGCACTGGGACTCCTTTTCTGAGAGGTGCCATCTATATTCTAGGGACGGATTGCACCTCAATGAAGAGGGATCTTCTGTGTGAAGGCAAGGGGAGTTTAGAGGTTTTGTGAGGAGCAGACTTGGGTTACTCCTTTTTGAGAGGGGCCATCTAGTATGTCTAGGGACGGAGTGCACCTCAAGCATGAACAGGGATCTCTGTGCCTAAGGGGGGAGGAATGCTAAAAAAGTGTTGAGGAGAGATTTTAAACTAGGATGGGAGGGGGGGGGGGCATGAAACAGAAGATGAAATAAATGGACATATGAGGAACCAAGGTTGGTATGGATAGGTCGTAGAATGGGGTAGCAAGGTGCAAAATTGACAAGCGTAGATACGTATATCACCCATAGAGATAAATATCTATACGAAAACTTCTAAAGACTATGAACCAATTGGGTAGCAAAAAGGGAAGGAGCAGATAGAAGATAGTATACAGGCTGAAAAGAACCTGAAATGCATGTGCTAATGCAAGAAGCATGACAGATAAAATGGGGGGCGGAGTGAATAATAGACTACAAGAGGAGCAGAGCAGTATGATTCAAGGCATTACTGAAACATAGTTGTGATGAAAATCATGAGCGGACAGTTATTTTAACGAGGGTGTATCTCATCTTTCGGAGAGGATCGAACAATAGAGGGGAGGTGGAGTATGTGCATACACCCTGTATGTTAAATCAGACTAAAAACCTATTATAAGGGATGACTTTGTATGCAAGCGGAATGAAGAAATGTAGAGACGTTGGTGGGTAGAAAGTAGCAGTGGAGGTAAAGAGTATAAAGAAAATGTTGTGGGAATATGACTAATAAACCACCAAAATCTGTGAGATTTGAGGAAGCTAAAAAATATCGATTGCAAATGGCAGAGTCCAATCAAAACGGGTTGTCTATTGGAATGGGTGGATTTTAGATATCCAGACTAGATCGGGCAATGAGCATTAGCGTGGAATAGCAACAAAAGGAAAAGGTTTTTGGGGGAGCTTTGCTTAAAGATAATTATGAGCACCAAATTTTGGAGGAACACACACCAGGAGAGTGGCAGTTACTGGATATTTGGTTCATATAAACAATGTAGAAGTAATAACAAAAATCAAGTCCTGGAACATTTGGGTGGAACAGTCGATAATAACATGGTTATCATTTGAAAAATTAACTCAAAAAATCAACAGATTACTTGGTTTGTGTAGGCAACACAAGACTTTAACCTTTAGAAAGGCAGATTTTAAGATTAAGACTGAAGTCTAATATTGAGTAGTAATACACAATGGGTGATGTTATTTGCAGGAGAAAATGTGCGAGATAAAAGGGGCAATCTTTAACACATTGTTGGAACAACACCACTGCCTGTATACCCTTGGGGGTCAAAGTATTAAAAGACTTCAGTCAAAACACCATGTGGCTAAATTAAACAGGGTAGGGGAGGGAAAGCGGACAGGGAAGAGATGGAGAGAGAAGAGGGAAGGCAGAGGTTCGTTAGATCTTAGTAGGAGAGGGACAGGAACTCGTTACGAGATTGTAAGGAATGATATACAAAACAATTGCGAAGAAGGGCAATCAAAATTAGCAAAAGATGGGAGATAGAATGAAAAAATGATTGCAATAGAAAGTGAGTAGAAGTGATCATACCCTAAAAAGTTCTGTGAAGTACTTGAGTTAAACAAATAAAGATGAGTAGAAAAGGAAACTATAGGACCATTTCGTGTGAGGATGGGGGTAGGGCAGGATTATTGGAGATAGGAAAAAGCAGAGGGTGGTATTAAAACAAATTGTTTTGCCATCTTTGTTTACCATGGAAGAATCAGGTTCAATGTCGTGGTGCAAGGAGAGCCACAACTCCATGTTAGAGACCGAATTGGTTAACTGAGGAAAAAAGATAGGTTAAATAAGCGACTTGAAAAATAACGTCAAATAAGGACCTGGCCCTGGATGGATAATCAAAGACAGTTCTCAAGATTAAAGCTCTAGTGTAATAGCACAGAACCCATATAGGTTAATATTCAAGGTACTCCTTTCCCACAGGATCAAGTACCACAAGATTGGCGTTAAAGGCAGATGTGGTGCCTATAAGTTAAAATAGGGAGTTAGGATACACCCATGAATTTACAGAACTGTAAAGCCTGACTTCATATAGTAGAGGAAACACTTGCAGGGTTGTGAGGTACGGGATCGATACCCGGGAGCTACCTAATGGAAACAGATAATATTAGGTAATAGTCATGCATGGGACTTTATGAATGGATAGATGGCTTGCCCAAACTAACCTTATTGGTGTCTTTGAGGAGGATAAGTAGGAAGTGTAGACGCAGAGATGTCCTCCCCAACCCCTCTATCGTTAATGTACTCATATTAGCGGGTCCCCACCACCATCCGACTTTATTTACCCCTTCTCGCACCCATCCTCTCCCTCTCAGCATTTCCCTTCACGCTCCGCCATTTCGTTTCTTTCTTGGTACACTTCCTGCTGTCTTGACCTGTCCGCCTCCGTATCCCTCCAGCTATCCTCTCCACTGTCACAAGCCTTCTCACTTTACCGTATACGCCTCACGTCGCTGTCTATCATTCTCTTCTGCTCCCTTCCTTACCCAATCCCCTCTTCGCTCGGTCTTCCTTTGTTCATGCGCTAGTCCCCGGCTAATTAGGCTCCAGTTCTAATCCAAACACCTCGCCCTTCTTATCACCCCGCTGCTAAGCCCTCCCGTCGTAGTCAAACTATCCCATCTCGAAGGGTCCTTGAATTCACACCCCCCAAGTCCCCATCTGTGTGTTCCTTTTTCTAATCATGATGCTCGTTCTTCCATGTACATGGGTTGTTTTCGAACGTTTCATGTGTGTGGCTTGTATCCGTGATCTCCTTTCCCTCTGTTTTGTTAGCGCCTCTTGACTGTTATGACGTCGTGGGGTAGTTCGCGGATGTGTACTCACGTGGTTAATGCAGCTTGATGTGGTGGTGACTTAGATTTTGCCAAGGCTTTGTTGATACGGTTTCCAAACAAGAGGTGGGTTGTACAAATCATAAAGGAACATTGGACGGCTCAGAATAATTATATGACACCTGGATTGAAAACTGGTTACAAAAGGATCAGAAGCACAGAGCCGGGTGTCATACAAATGGAACTTTTTCCAGGGGGGCGTAGGGTCGTCTAACCCCGCCACCTCACCGAGTGGGAGTTACCTGCAAGGTAATCGGGTACTGGGGACCCCGGCTGTGTTTTAACTTGGTTTTTATAATGTACCATTGACTGGGTTTGGGAATCATGAGAGCAGAAAAGTTCCATCTTTGTGATGATATAAATTGTGTAAGGATGCTCAATAGATCTCAGGAGCAGGATGAAATTCTCTACAGAAGGGAGGCTTGGAAGGAGAGCTGGATACGTGGGCAGGTAAATGGCAAATGATGGTTTAATCAGACAGATAAAGTAAGGGTTATGCATTTGGGGAGCATAAGGATATAAAGGCGACTACTTCCTTCCCATAAATTAAAGTGGAGATATATGTGGGGGAATCCCTGAGGAGACGGATTAGTGAGCTGCTTGAGACAAGCAGCTTAGCAATATTGCCCAAGTGTCATGCAGTAGCTTACCGCAAAGCAAACAGAGTCTTCTCTGCCATTGCAATAAGGGCAATGGATGGAAGGGAGTAGAAATAATTTGCTCCATTTACAAAGATCGTGAAGACCACACTGGAATATGGAGTACATTTTGGGGGGCACCAATCCTAAGAACCAAGGAAAAAAGACAGTATGGAAACTAGAGGAGAGTGCAGAGAAGAGGTCCACCAAATTAATAAGGGGTAATGGACATTCTAACTTATGAGGATAGGCTACAGCGGTAGATTGGATTATTTACGATTAGAAAAGAGGGTCTTCTAAGAGGGGAATGATATAACTATAAGAATATAATGTATTAGGGGGGGAGAATGCTAAAAAAAGTGTTGGAGAGATTTTAAACTAGGATTGGAGGGGGGAGGGGAATGAAACAGATAATGAACATAAATGGACAGATGAGGATACCAGGTTGGTATGGAGGTAGAATGGGGGCAAGTGCAAATTGACAAGCAGTGAGATACCCATAATCACATAGAGATAATAATAGAAAACTTCTAAAGACTCTGACCAATGGGGAGCAGAAAGGAAGGAGCAGATAAGATAAGTACAGGCTGAAAAGAACCTGAAATGCATGCTTGCTAATGCAAGAAGCCTGACAGATAAAATGGGGAGGCTTGAATAATGAGCACAAGGGAGCAGATGATATCATCAAGGCATTTACTGAAACATAGTGGGATGAAACTCATGACTGGCAGTTATTTTTTGGAGAGGGTGTATTCTCTTTTCGGAAGGATCGAAAAATAGAAGGGGAGGTGGAGTATGTCTATACAACCTGTATGGAAATCAGATCTAAAAACCTATATAAGGGATGCATGTCTATGAAGGGAATGAAGAAAATGTAGAGACCGTGGTGGATAGAAAGTAGCAGTGGAGGTAAAGGATAAAGAAAATGTTGTGGGAATATGACATAAACCACCAAATACTGTGAAGATTGAGGAAGCTAAATATATTGCAAATGGCGAGCAATCAAAACTGGGGTATGTGCTTAATGGGGGATTTTAGATTTATCCAGACATAGACTCGGCAAGAGCTTGCGTTAGCAACAAAAGGAAACAGGTTTTTGGGGGGTTGCTTAAAGATAATTATACTGACCCCAAATATTGAGGAACAACCCAGGAGAGGGGCAGTTACTGGATTTGGTTATATAACACAATGTAGAAGTAATAACAAAAATCAAGTCCTGGAACATTTGGTGTAACAGGATCATAACATGGTATTCATTTGAAAAATTAATCAAAAAAAAAACAGATTACTTGGTCGTAGTACAACAACAGACTTTAACCTTTAGAAAGGCAGATTTTAATAAGACTGAGTCTAAATTAGTAGTAATACATGGGATGAATGTTTTTGCAGGAGAAAAATGTGGAAGATAAAATGGGCAGATCTTGTAAAACACATTGTTAGAAAACACCACTGTCCTGATATCCCTCTGGGGTATAAGCTATTAAAAGAATACGTCAAAAACCAATGTGGCTTAAATAAACAGGTAGGGGAGTATTCAGGGACAATACAAGGAGCTTTCAAAAGAACTATTCATCCCACGGGCAGTACAAAGGACTCGGGGCCATCCCTTAAGGTTGGAGGAAAGGAAATTTCACCAGCAACAAAGGAAAGGGTTCTTTACAGTAAGGGCAGTTAAAATGTGGAATTCATTACCCATGGAGACTGTGATGGCAGATACAATAGATTTGTTCAAAAAAAGGTTGGACATCTTTTTAGATGGGAAAGGTATACAGGGATATACCAAATAAGTATACATGGGAAGGATGTTGATCCAGGGATTAATCTGAGTGCCAATTCTTGGAGTCAGGAAGGAATTAATTTTTCCCCTTAATGTGTTTTTTTTGGTTTGCCTTCCTCTGGATTAATAAGTAAGTATAGATATAGATAAAGTATCTGTTGTCTGAATTTAGCATAGGTTGAACTTGATGGACGTAAGTCTTTTTTCAACCTTATCTACTATGTAACTATGTAACAGCCCAGCACCACAGCAGAGGCATCCCCACATCCAAGCACTTCCGCTCCGCAAGGGACTTCCGGGTCACGGAACACTTCCGGAGGGCAGATCGCAGCCGGAGCCACAGCCACCGAGACTGAGCCAGGACTGAGGGAGGGTACACAAGACCAACGGAGGGAGGGGGAGGCCAAGGGCAAGTGGGAAAGAGCAGAGAGCAGGCGAGGAGTTATCCATACCCCGCGCATCCTCTACAGGTCTCAGGAGGGTTGAGGGTAATCCCTTATATAAGCGCCAGGATCAACAGGATAGAGAGATCCCACAATCAGTCCCCCGCAAGCTCAACTACGGATAAGCTCCATTAGCTAAGGTGCCCCCGCGCACCCCCAGCCCAAGACCAAATAGACCAGGGCAGCGTTCACAGCTGTATATCCCAGATAGTGCCCCCGGGGGTCTGCAGGAGATAGCCACAGCACCCGTCTGGGGTACAATATCTAACAAAGGAAGGGGGAGAGGTTAGTCTCTGCAGAGACTGAAACGGCCAGAAGGGCACACAAGTTCTCAGGGGGGTTGGATAAGGGTACTACTTACTTAAGAGGGTCCGGTTCATGTTAGGTTAATCAAAACGGTTCAAGTTACAGTAAATCGTTATAGTTGAATGTTATGTTTTTGCTATAGGGTCACTATGGCATCACAGCAGTCGGCTGGCGGCGTGTCGGGGTGCTCGGGGACGTCCTCGAGGTCCTGCAACACTGGACACCTCCCCGTCCGGGCCGCGGGCCCCCGCGTCACACTGTGCCCCTAGACGAGATGGGGGGGGAACATGTGCCCCTGTGCAGAAGCAAACAAGAAGCACCAACTGGGGGCGGCGTGCCTCCGGTCGGGAGGGGGTCTCCGGGCACCGGGACGCGTCCGCAGAGCCGAAGTTAAGTCAAGTTAAGTTAAGTTTGACAATACACCCAGTTTTCCCAAGTTATAATAAAGACTGATATTTTGTGCCACAATACACCGCATTTCATGTACATGGAACACTGCCAGTGCGAACCAACCCTGGTTGTTCGCCGTCGCCTCAGGAGGTATCTCATGGAAGTAGTCCATGGCAGCTGTTTAGCCCTACGGAGGACAGACCCGAAAACACTGGAGCACCCCGTATTCGGGTACCAGATGGCTGTCCGACAAGTAGGGCAAGAGAGCCGACTCTGGATCTGCCCAGACACGGCCTTTTTCTTTTTTTTATGCCCTTTTTTGCCCCTGCCCCCCCCTCCCCACCCCCACCTCTCCCTGGGACGCGGGCTACCCTCAAGCAGAGGATATGTGAAACCTGATGTTGAGTCTGGATGCAGAAAAAGCGTTTGACAGGATTGACTGGCACTACCTAAAACAGACGCTTGGAGCATTTGGCTTTGGTGAAAAGGTGAGTGGGGCGATTTTGTAGCTCTACTCTGGCCCCGCTGCCAGGGTTCTCCATCAGGGATTCCCTTCAAATTTATTTCAAATTAAAAGCGGCACACGACAGGGGTGCCCACTATCTCCCCTGTTATTCGCCCTATGTATGGAGCCACTGGCAGCGCAGATCCGTAACAACCCAGATATCTCAGGGATTACATTACATGCACAATCCCACAAGGTTGCCCTGTATGCGGACGATATACTACTGTTGATCTCAAGACCTCTAACCTCCCTACCGAACCTATTTGACCTGTTAGATAAATGTAATAGAATATCAGGATTTAAAATAAACCAAATCAAATCCGAGGCCCTGAATATTAGCCTCCCAAAAGAAACCGAAAAACTACTGAGTCTGAACTTCAATTTTAATTGGCAACCAAAACATATTAAATATCTAGGAGTTCACATCACCAAAGATTACAGAGGCATCTATGAAGCTAATTACCCCAAACTAATTAAGACACTGAAAGAGGATTTGAGAAAATGGCTGCCCCATAAGATCTCCTGGATAGGTAGGATACATAGTGTAAAGATGTATATCCTCCCCCGTATCCTATACTTGTTCCAGACTGTACCTGTGCCACTTAGACTGAAGGACATACTCTCACTTCAGTCTGACATCTCCGAGTTTATATGGGGAGGAAAGAAACCGAGAGTAAATAAGACAATTATGAAAAAAACTACACGGACAGGAGGCCTAGCGGTACCTTGCTTGGTATCTTATTATAAAGCGGCGCAATTGTATCAACTCACACAATGGCAGACCAACCCAGCATTGAAAAGATGGGTGGATCTAGAAAAGAGGGCTTGCTCCCCACTGGAGATAGACAATTTGCTGTGGCTACCCAAAACAGCCATTAAATGGGCTGAACGGCCGCTCTCATCGGTGGCTAACTCGTTGTCGGTCTGGGAGACTGCTACATTTAAACACGCCTTGACCTCCAAACACTCCTTGATGTCCCCATTATGAGGCAACCCCGACTTTGCACCAGGACTAGCAGAAAGCTCCGCAGGGCACTGGAAAAAATACGGATATCATAGATTAACAGATCTGGAGGGTATACCAAACAAGGTTAAATCATTCAAACAAATACGATCCGAGAAAAATATCCCACACTCCGAATTCTTCCGATACCTCCAGATCAGGGCGTTCGTCACCAAAAATGCGCCCTACCCGCCCCTAACCACATTTGAAAAGCTCTGTCTGACAGAAACAGACACACGGGGACTTACATCGCAGATCTATGGAGAAGTGGTCGGTTCTGGGAGCTCACAGCAACAACAAAAACTGGCGTACAGAGTTAGATGGGAAACAGACTTAGGGGAGGAATTGGAAGAGGACGATTGGACGGCCATATTAGAGGCCACAGCCAAGAGCTCCATATGCACTACTTTGAAGGAGAATGCATAGAACGTATTGATGAGATTTATTTATTTATTTATAAAATATTTTACCAGGAAGTAATACATTGAGAGTTACCTCTCGTTTTCAAGTATGTCCTGGGCACAGAGTAAAACAAATAATACATGGTTACAAATACAGTTACATAAATGAGCAGGGTATACATTATATACAAGACATTGCGTGCACAGTTAAAGAAAATATATATTATGGGCGTATGAAACAGTTACAGACCAGAATAAAATGTGAGACAGCCTTAGATTTGAAAGAACTTAAACTGGTGGTGGATGTGAGAGTCTTTGGTAGGTTGTTCCAGTTTTGGGGTGCACGGTAGGAGAAGGAGGAACGTCCGGATACTTTGTTGAGCCTTGGGACCATGAACAGTCTTTTGGATTCTGATCTCAGGTGATAAGTGCTGCATGTGGTAGGGGTGAGGAGCTTGTTCAGGTAGCTGGGTAGCTTGCTCATGAAGAATTTAAAGGCAAGACAGGAAAGGTGAACTTTGCGCCTAGACTCGAGTGATGACCAATCTAGTTCTTTGAGCATATCGCAGTGATGTGTGTTGTAGTTGCATTGGAGAACAAAACAACAAATTGAATTGTAGAGGGTGTCAAGTTTGCTAAGGTGGGTTTGAGGTGCCGAGCCGTATACTATGTCTCCATAGTCAATAATTGGCATTAGCATCTGCTGTGCGATACGCTTTCTGACCAGGAGACTTAGGGAGGATTTGTTCCTGTAAAGTACCCCTAGTTTGGCATAGGTCTTGGTTGTCAGGGTATCAATGTGCGATGGTACCTCACCCCACTAAAATTATCAAGGTTTGTCACTGGATACTCCCCGCTGTGCCCTAAACAGTGTGGAGAATCGGCAGACCTGTTACACATGCTGTGGTCTTGTCCTCGGATCTCACCCCTATGGGAAGAAATTAGACATTGGATCCAGAGGATTTTTGACCTCACAATTCCCCCTGATCCGTGGCTGTTCCTATTGAATAGACCATGGCCGGGCCTTTCAAAAACGGGTAATAAACTAGTGTGAGGACTCAGGGGTCACGTCGGTCGCAGTGTGACATCCCCTCACCTCTGTCCACTCCCGTGGCTGTGCGGCTCCCTCCTCGTCCGGCCTCCCTGCCGAGGGGACTCCCCCGTCCTCCTCGTCGGGCTGCTGCTGCCCCACGCAGGGCTAGTGCTCGGCTGCCTGCCGTTGCTTCTGCGAGCGCATCCCTTGCTGTTACGGAACACATTCCAGCACCAGCTAATTTATTCACTGCTCTTGCAGTGAAGCCACACCTCCCTCCCACACGCTGGTTACTAGTTAACCCTAAACCTTATCACCTGGCAGCCTATTATGGAAACCAATCCGGGACTGCTCCTAGGGCTCCTCCAGGCCTGCCTCCATTAACCATTGGTCAGCCACAGTACTTAATGCCTGTTCTGCCTCTCTCACATCGCTCGACATAGTCTCTGCTACAGACGTCTATTCTGGCATTCCCTTTGTCTTTGTGCATTCAGGTTTCGACCCGGCTTGGCGGACGAACTTACCTGGCTCTGGATCCCGGCTCCCTCTTGACCCTGCAGCTTCTTCCATCCCTCGACCTTAGCTTGGACTTCGACCTTCCGGATCTCTCTCTCCCCGACTTTTGGCTAACGGCAAACACTTCGCTTCTTCAGTACCGGTACCGGCAAGTATTGCTACACCCGTTCACACCTGGCCTGGCAAAGCCAAAACACCACACTCCGGACACGCTCCTTCTGCTGCGGGTGCGTGCACATATACGTCCCCACCTCAGTATAAAGGACGAGTCTGGTCTGCGGGCAGCACCGGCGTAACATTATGTCGAGCCCACAAGACGCAGACCAGACTGACATGGCCTCCATTATGACGGCCATGTATAAGGGACGAGTATGGTCTGCGGGCAGCACCGGCGTAACAACTAGTGGCACATTTTGCAACAGCAACAAGGTGCGAGATCGCAGCTTTGTGGAAACAACCAGCGATCCCAAATATCCCCAAGATTCGGAATCGATTATGGTACATATGCCATACTAATACACAAATTAATCGTTCCTGGCGCTGTGAATAAAGTCCAAATATACCGTGAACCAACAAGGCAGTCTCTAGTATAGGCTTCCTTAGGCAGGTTGATGGTCTTGATAGTGATATTTCAGACAGGGGAGTTGTAGTCCTTATGAATGATGTTCAGCTGTTTCTGAAATAACAGAAAAGACAACAGGGCACACCAATTGCGTAGTGTGTTTCTTCAATTGTCTCCCTATCTAAAATCCTAGAATCCTACTTACAGGATATGGGCTGGCAACATTCAGTTGAGAGAATCTGTGACATCCGTCCCTTTCCTTCAGATCATCTCACGGATCCCACGTGGTCTGGTCTGCTGGAATCTCCCTTACTCAGTGTCGATTTTTCACTCCAACACTCCCACAGGTTCAAGAGTGGGAGGGGGGGGGGGGGGGGGGGAGGGGGTGGAAATTAAACAATACTAGTGTGATATCGTACAGGATTTAATAGCTCAAGAAAAAATGTTAAAATCACACTTACATAAATACAGGGTATCAAATACCGCACAAACTGCCGTCCGCAACCTGCACTGCTCCTATAGACTGCCGAGGAGAGAATCGCCGCACGCTACACTCGATACCGGAACCTCGAGTGACGTCAGCGATGCCGCAAACCGGAAACTGGAAAGGGTGCGTGCACATATACGTCCCCACCTCAGTATAAGGGACAAGTCTGGTCTGCGGGCAGCACCGGTATAACATTATGTCGAGCCCACAAGACGCAGACCAGACTGACATGGCCTCCATTATGACGGCCATGTATCAACAAGTCCAGGCCCTAACTGACCAAATGGCTCTCCTCACTCAACAGGTACAGGACGTTTCTTTTCAGGCACCACCTGGGACCGCACCGGGTACTGCCGCGACTTCCGGCCCGAAGATCCCGGTACCTAAACCGTATGCAGGGGATCCACACGCCTGTCGCGGTTTTCTCAATCAGTGCGAGATCCAGTTTGAGATGGCTCCACAGCAGTACTCCACTGGTCGCAAGAAAGTGGCATATGTGTACAGCCTGCTTACAGGGAAAGCACTGGCATGGGCCTCCCCAATTTGGGAACTCCATCCCGATATCACCCATGATTACGCAGCCTTTAGACGAGACTTTCGACAGGTCTTCGATACCCCCGCACGCCAAGAAACTGCCTCTGACTCTTTGCTTGAACTTTCCCAGGGACGTCGTTCCGTGGCCCAGTACGCCTTGGAGTTCAGGACCATAGCAGCTGAGACACGATGGGGCCAGGAGGCTTTAGTTTCAGTCTTCTGGCGAGGCTTAACGGATTCCGTCAAGGACGAGCTCGCCTCACAACCCAGGCCAGGTCTTCTGGAGGAACTCATCGCCCAGGCCAATCGAGTGGATCAGCGCCTTCAGGTACGTCGCCTTCAACGCCAGCTTCCCCGATTTACACCCTTCCGTGCTCCTTTTCCGAGATTCTCTCCAACCACAGGACCTGCCATCACCCCACTACCTGCTTTGGAGGCTCCGGAGCTGATGCAACTTGGAGTCCAGCGTTCCCGGACACCAATACAGCAAGCTCGCCAAGTCAGTGGATTATGTTATTACTGCGGATCCTCCGAGCATCTGATCCGTGAATGTCCTCTACGCCCGGGAAACAACCAAACCCAGTGAGTACAAAGGGGCTCTCCCTGGGTGCTAAATCTCTTTGTCCCCTTTCCAGGAAGGAACTTCCAAAAAAATTGACCATTCCTGTCTCTCTCTCGGGTCCTACCTTCCGTACCTCCACTGCGGCATTTATCGATTCCGGCGCGGGAGGAAATTTCATGGACCAAGCTTTCTCTGAAAAGAACCAGATTCCACTCGTTAGGAAGAAGTCTCCCGTTGCCTTGGTCGGGATTGACGAGCGTCCGCTCACCCCGGCATATATTTCCTTGGAGACTTGCCCCATCAACCTTTCCTCTCGTTCACACAAGGAGACCTTGGCCTTTGATGTAATCCACGCCCCTGGTACTCCGGTCACTCTCGGCTTACCCTGGTTACAGAAGCACAATCCTCTCATCAACTGGACATCCCAAGATCCTATTGCTTGGAGGTCGAGGTCGGAGGAGCCGTTTCCACCAGCCGTACTTCCGCCTCGACTGCTGGCCAATGCATCCAACCCCAGGGGAGGATTGCCCGCTCCGTAAGCTGCTTTTCTGGATGTCTTCTGCAAAACCCAATCCGAACTACTACCTCCTCACAGATCTTACGATTGTCCTATAGACTTGGTACCTGGATGCACATTGCCCAAATCCAAATCCTACCCCCTCCCTCTTCCTGAGACGGAAGCCACGAACGAATATATCCGTGAGAACCTTAAACGGGGCTTTATTCGGCACTCCAATTCACCCGCAGGAGCTGGATTCTTCTTCGTCAAGAAAAAGGACGGTGCTCTCAGACCGTGTATTGATTACCGGGTACTGAACCGCATCACGGTGAAGAACCGTTACCCACTTCCTCTCATTTCTGAATTATTTGACAGACTTCAAGGTGCTAACGTGTTCTCCAAGCTTGACCTTCGCGGGGCGTATAATCTCATTTGCATCCGGGGGGGCGACGAATGGAAGACTGCCTTTAACACCCGTAGCGGCCACTACGAGTTTCTCGTGATGCCTTTCGGATTATGCAACGCTCCGGCGTTTTTTCAGGACTTTATCAACGACGTCTTTCGGGATGTCCTTAATCAGTTTGTAATTGTTTATTTGGATGACATCCTTATCTTTTCCAAGAATCTACAGGACAATATCATCCATACCAAGTTTGTACTCTCCCGTCTCCGAGAGAACCGTTTGTTTGCCAAGATGGAGAAATGTCTCTTTCACCAATCTACCACCTCTTTTCTGGGATATATTATTTCCAACACGGTATTGGCCATGGATCCTGAGAAACTTAAAGCCATAATCGATTGGCCGCAACCTAACTCCCTCAAGTCTATTCAGCGGTTCCTAGGCTTTTCCAATTATTACCGGAAGTTTATTCGTAACTTCTCCACAATCATCGCCCCGATCACAGCACTGACCCAAAAAGGAGCTGATCCTTCGTCTTGGTCTCCCGAGGCAGTCATAGCTTTTGAAACACTAAAACAAGCTTTTGTCTCGGCTCCCATTCTTCGACACCCGGACACCAATTTTTCTTTCACCCTAGAGGTAGACGCTTCAGACTGCGGGGCCGGCGCTGTCCTATCCCAAAAGTTTTCTCCCCAGGATAAATTTCACCCTTGCGTTTTTAACTCGAAGAAGTTTTCCCCAGCTGAGAGGAACTATGATGTGGTCAATAGAGAACTTTTGGCCGTCAAGTTGGCACTTCAGGAATGGAGACATCTGTTGGAGGGGTCAAAAGAGCCGTTCACTATTCTCACGGACCACAAAAATCTTTTATACATCGAGAATGCCCGTCGCTTAGGTCCCCGCCAAGCCCGCTGGTCGTTATTTTTCTCCAGGTTTAATTTTATTTTGTCTTACATTCCCGGCACAAAAAACGTCAAGGCGGATTCTCTCTCTAGACAATATTCTTCTGATGAGAGACCAGAGAAAACTTCATTTGGTATATACTGGTATAGGGGGGGAGCTGGCTGATAGCCTGTCTATAGTACCAGACAGGTCACAGGGTAATAATGTGAGGAGGTGTAGAGCTAATCACAATTGCGTCGTACCAGCAAAAGGATCAGCACAGTATATCTAATGTGTGCTCACTTTGCGTAAGGTGATGGGTCCTATAAGGAAGCGGTGATGTAGGCTCTATATATGAACCCACATCTACCCACCTAACAACAGCTAAGTGGCTCCAAAAATGGAAGAGCTAGCTATTGTACACAGAGCAAAAAATGGAAAGGTATATAGATTCCTATAGACAGTGTGGTTATCTGTATACCTGTGCGCATATTTATGAATGCGCTTCCACTGCCAGGAATTCTACTACCATTATGATCTCTGTATAGTGTGGTTGACCTTTCTATTATGATTAAATGACCCAATGATGACTATTCATGAATATGTGCATAGGCATACCATCAGCCACACCGTTCCTAGGAGTAGGTTAGCTACAGTGTGTATGTTAATTAGTGACAGTAGCTCTCCATATGTATGGAGTTCACAAGCTCTACTTGAGGTAAATAATGTGAGCACATCTATGCAGCATATGTGACTGGCCAAGTCATCATTGGGTCATTTAATCATATGCTCAGTCAGCAATCAGTTATCTGTGTATACATCTCTGCATATTGGCAGTATCTTCACTTTGCAAGCTTCAATATATATCCACCTGGGCACCTTCTCTGATTTAATAGAAAGGTCAACCACACTATACAGAGATCATAATGGTAGTAGCAGTATATACCAAACTACCACCTATAGGGAATACTGCATATCGGATCTCTGGGAACGTTCTGATCTAATATACCTCAAACGTTTCCCCAACTATACTGGCCTGGAGTATCCTATATACTCATCACAGGGTCTATATATATGTGTGTCCATTGTTGAATTTTAATACCCATTATTTTAACCAACATAGCATTAAAGAATATTTTTAAATTTATCACTATACAATTAGGGGATATTGAGTGCTTCCAGTGGGTTCTTGCTCTTTCATATTTACCTACTACATCACCCATTAGCACCTTATCCCACATACACTCATTTTATTCAGCTGTAGCGGGGTACTTCACTAATGATTTTACAGGACTCTTGGGCCAGAATTCAATCTGCACTTAAAAGGGCCTCCCTGTCTTCTAAAGTCCAGGCTGACCGCCGTCGCCGACCTGCACCCAACTACAAACCAGGGGACAAGGTTTGGTTGTCTACTAGAAATATCCGCCTCAAAACCCCTTCCTCCAAATTGGCTCCTAGGTTTCTGGGGCCATTTCCTATCATGGAGCAGATCAACCCGGTGGCTTTCCGTCTTCAACTACCCCCAAGCATGCAAATTCCTAATGTTTTCCATACATCACTTCTCAAACCGTTCATCTCTAGCCCTCTGTTCCCGGACCACACTCTTAAACCAGATCCTGTGATCATAAAGGGCAACGAAGAGTATGAGGTCCAGACCATACTAGATTCCCGTTTCTCCAGAGGGAAAGTCCATTTCTTGGTTCATTGGAAGGGTTTCGGACCCGAGGAGAGGTCTTGGGTACCTCTTAGTGACATCCACGCACCAGGACTTCTTAAAAGCTTCCGGAAGAAGTTTCCATCCAAGCCATGGAAGGATCGTCCTGAGGCCGACCCTGAAGGGGGGGGGGGGGGTACCCCCCCCCCCCTTAAGGGGTCGGCCTCAGGACGATCCTTCCCAGGCTTGGATGGAAACTTCTTCCGGAAGCTTTTAAGAAGTCTGCTGTGCTGGATGTCACTAAGAGTACCCAAGACCTCTCCTCGGGTCCGAAACCCTTCCAATGAACTCAAGAAATGGACTTTCCCTCTGGAGCAACGAATCTAAGTATGGCTGGACCCATACTCTTCGTTGCCCTTTATGATCACGGATCTGGTTTAAGAGTGTGGTCCGGGAACAGAGGGCTAGAGATGAACGGTTTGAGAAGTAGTGTAGGAAAACATTAGGAATTTGCATGCTTGGGGGTAGTGTTAAGACGGAAAGCACCGGGTTGACTGCTCCATATAGGAAATGGCCCCAGAAACCTAGGAGCCAATTTGGAGGAAGGGTTTTGAGGCGGATATTTCTGTGACAACCAAACTGTCCCCTGGTTTGTAGTTGGTTGCAGGTCGGCGACGGCGGTCAGCCTGAACTTTAAAGACAGGGAGGCCCTTTTAAGTGCAGATTGAATTCTGGCCCAAGAGTCCTGTAAATCATTAGTGTGAATACCCCCCAGCTTAATAAATGAGTGTATGTGGGATAAGGTGCTAATGGGTGATGTAGTAGGTAAATATGAAAGAGCAAGAACCCACTGGAAGCACTCAATATCCTAATTGTATAGTGATAAATTTAAAAATATTCTTTAATCGTATGTTGGTTAAATAGGGTATTAAAATTCAACAAGGGACACATAATATATAGACCCGGTGATGAGTATATAGGTACTCCAGGCCAGTATAGTTGGGGAAACGTTTGAGGTAAATTAGTCAGAACGTTCCCAGAGATCCGATATGCAGTATTCCCTATAGGGGTAGTTTGGTATATATGGTATAGGGGGGGAGCTGGGCTGATAGCCTGTCTTAGTACAGACAGGTCACAGGTATATTGAGGAGGTTTAGATCTAATCACAATGCTTGCGTACACATAAGGATCAGCACGGTATATCTAATGTGTCTCACTTTGCGTAAGGTATGGGTCCTATAAGGAACGGTTGATGTAGGCTCTATATATGAACCCACACTACCCACCTAACAACAGCTAAGTGGCTCCAAAATGGAAGAGCTAGCTATTGTACACAGAGCAAAAAATGGAAAGGTATATAGATTCCTATAGAACGTGTGGTTATCTTGTATACCTTTGCGCATATTTTGAATGCGCTTCCACTGCCGGAATTCTACTACCATTATATCATTCTGTAGTGTGGTTGACCTTTCTATTAAATCAGAGAAGGTGCCCAGGTGGATATATATTGAAGCTTGCAAAGTGATGATACTGCCAATATGCAGAGATGTATACACACGATAACTATTGCTGACGAGCATATGATTAAATGCCCCAATGATGACTTGGCCAGTCACATTAGCTGCATAGATGTGCTCACATTATTTACCTCAAGTAGAGCTTGTGAACTCCATACATATGGAGAGCTACTGTCACTAATTAACATACACACTGTAGCTAACCTACTCCTAGGACGGTGTGGTGATGGTATGCCTATGCACATATTCATGAATAGTCTCATTGGTCATTTAATCGATAATAGAAAGGTCACCACACTATACAGAGATCTTAATGGTAGTAGAATTCTGGCAGTGGAAGCGCTTCATAAATATGCGCACAGGTAATACAGATAACCACACTGTCTTAGGAATCATATACCTTTCCATTTTTTGCTCTGTGTACAATAGCTAGCTCTTCCATTTTTGGAGCCACTTAGCTGTTGTAGGTGGGTAGATGTGGGTTCATATATAGAGCCTACATCACCGCTTCCTTATAGGACCACTCACCTACGCAAAGTGAGCACACATTAGATATACTGGGTGCTGATCCTTTGCGGTACTACGCAATTGTGTTAGCTCTACACCTCCTCACATTATTACCCCTGTGATCCTGTCGTACTATAGACAGGCTATCAGCCACTCCCCCCCTATACCAGTATATACCAACTCACCACCTATAGGGAATACTGCGATCGGATCCCTGGGAACGTTCTGATCTAATATACCTAAAACGTTTCCCCAACTATACTGGCCCGGAGTATCACTATATACTCATCACAGGGTCTATATATATGTGTGTCCATTGTTGAATTTTAATACCCATTATTTTAACCAACATAGCATTAAAATATTTTTAAATTTATCACTTACAATTAGGGGATATTGAGTGCTTCCAGGGGTTCTTGCTCTTCATATTTACCAAGAGTCCTGTAGGCGGGAGATGTTTCATCCACAGCTGGAACTACAACAGAGGAGATCTTGGAAATAGGTAGGCCAAGCGCGGGTGATAGCCGCTAATAGAAGAGGTGTCTCCCCAGTGGATTCATTCCTGGTGGAATTAAGGCATTACTCAGCCCAGGAAAGCAATTCCGCTCAATCATCCTGGGAGGTCAGAGACGAAGACCTTAATACTTCTCGAGAGATTGATTGACCTCTTCGTTCGCCATTAGACTGGGGGTGTAACCCGAAGAGAAAGGAGGAAAGCAATGCCCAGTCTCTGTGAAGGATCTCCAGCATCTGGGAAACAAATTGAGAGACCACGATCGATACGAGTTGGACGTGGGTATGGCCATGGATCCGGAAAATTTCTTGGAGAAAATATCGGCTAGGGCTGGTGTGAGAGGTTAATCCTTGAGAGGAACTAACGTGTGCCATCTTGGAAACCGATCCACGACTACTATAATAGTGTTCATGCCATTCGATGCTACCTGAGCAATGCGACAATAAAACCATAGAAGGTGGGACCAGGGCGGTCCGGGATGGAAAGGGCAAAAAGAAGACCATGGGGTCTCTGGTGAGGCATCATCATGTTGCGTGCACATACCAGACAGGCCCGGGTATACTCAAGAATGGATTTTGGCCATATTGGGCCACAAAAGGTACGACGGATGAGATCCAAAGTCTTCTTGTAGCCTGGGTGTCCTGCCGAACGGGACCATGTCCCCATTCCAGAATCTCCGGAATAAACTTGGCCTCCCGTATAAGGTATCTCGGGATCTCAAGAATCGCGGAAGGTGCTTGAGACTTGATGTCCTCTCAAGATTTTTGAATGTAGCGACCGCGAGGATTTTTGTTTGGGAAGGATAGACTTCTGAAGTTTTCTCTGGTCTCTCATCAGAGAATATTGTCTAGAGAGAGAATCCCCGCCCTTGACGTTTTTTGTGCCGGAAATGTAAGACAAAATAAATTAAAACCTGGAGAAAAATAACGACCACGGGGGGGCGGCGGGGCTTCTGCTTTGTTTTATGTTATCGGAGATGATCACATAAGTTTGAAGGGCTTATTGTGCTCAGTTGTATAAAAGCCATTTTTGTGGTAGCGATGGAGGTGAATAGTGACGGTACTGTTTGCTTCTACCCTCAAGCTTGAGACTCCGTCATTTTTGTGTCCTGGAATAGTGACGGCTCTTTGACCCCTCCAGCAGATTCTCATTCCGAGTGCCAACTGACGGCCAAAAGTTCTCTATTGACCACATCATAGTTCCTCTCAGCTGGGGAAAACTTCTTCGAGTTAAAAACGCAAGGGTGAAATTTATCCTGGGGAGAAAACTTTTGGGATAGGACAGCGCCGCCCCGCAGTTGAAGCGTCTACCTCGGGTGAAAGAAAAATTGGTGTCCGGGTGTCGAAGAATGGGAGCCGAGACAAAAGCTTGTTTTAGTGTTTCAAAAGCTATGACTGCCTCGGGAGAACCAAGACGAAGGATCAGTCTCCTTTTTGGTCAGTGCTGTGATCGGGTGGCATGATTGTGGAGAAGTTACGAATAACTTCCGGTAATAATTGGAAAAGCCTAGGAACCGCTGAATAGATGTGAGGAGTTAGGTTGCGGCCAATCGATTATGGCTTTAAGTTTCTCAGGATCCATGGCCAATACCGTTTGGAAATAATATATCCCAGAAAAGAGGTGGTAGATTGGTGAAAGAGACATTTCTCCATCTTGGCAAACAAACGGTTCTCTCGGAGACGGGAGAGTACAAACTTGGTATGGATGATATTGTCCTGTAGATTCTTGGAAAAGATAAGGATGTCTCCAAATAAACAATTACAAACTGATTAAGGACATCCGAAGACGTCGTTGATAAGTCCTGAAAAAACGCCGGAGCGTTGCATAATCCGAAAGGCATCACGAGAAACTCGTAGTGGCCGCTACGGGTGTGTAAAGCAGTCTTCCATTCGTCGCCCCCCGGATGCAAATGAGATTTACGCCCCGCGAAGGTTCAAGCTTGGAGAACACGTTAGCACCTTGAAGTCTGTCAAATAATTCAGAATGAGAGGAAGCTGGGTAACGGTTCTTCACCGTATCGGTCAGTACCCGGTAATCAATACACGGTCTGAGAGCACCGTCTTTTCTGACGAAGAAGAATCCAGCTCCTGCGGTGAATTGGGTGCCGAATAAAGCCCGTTTACGGTTCTCACGGATATATTCGTTCGTGGCTTCCGTCTCAGGAAGAGGGAGGGGGTAGATTTGGATTTGGGCAATGGCATCCGTACCAAGTCTATAGGACAATCGTAAATCTGTGAGGAGGTAGTATTCGGATTGGGTTTTGCAGAAGACATCCGAAAAGCAGCTTACGGAGCGGGCAATCCTCCCTGGGGTTGGATGCATTGGCCAGCAGTCGAGGCGGAAGTACGGCTGGTGGAAACGGCTCCTCCGACTCGACCTCCAGCAATAGGATCTTGGGAGTCCAGTTGATGAGAGGATTGTGCTTCTGTACCAGGGTAAGGCCAGAGTGACCGGAGTACCAGGGGCGTGGATTACATCAAAGGCCAGGTCTCCTTGTGTGAACGAGAGGAAAGGTGATGGGGCAAGTCTCAAGGAAATATATGCCGGGGTGAGCGGACGCTCGTCAATCCCGACAGCACGGGAGACTTCTTCCTAACGAGTGGAATCTGGTTCTTTTCAGAGAAAGCTTGGTCCATGAAATTTCCTCCCGCGCCGGAATCGATAAATGCCGCAGTGGAGGTACGGAGGTAGGACCCGAGAGAAGACAGGAATGGTCAATTTTTTTGGAAGTTCCTTCCTGGAAAGGGGACAAAGAGATTTAGCACCCAGGGAGAGCCCCTTTGTACTCACTGGGTTTGGTTGTTTCCCGGCGTAGAGCATTCACGGATCAGATGCTCGGAGGATCCGCAGTAATAACATATCCACTGAACTGGCGAGCTTGCTGTATTGGTGTCGCGGGAACGCTGGACTCCAAGTTGCATCAGCTCCGGAGCCTCCAAAGCAGGTAGTGGGGTGATGGCAGGTCCTGTGGTTGGAGAGAATCTCGGAAAAGGAGCACGGAAAGGGTTGTAAATCGGGGAAGCTGGCGTTGAAGGCGACGTACCTGAAGGCGATGATCCACTCGATTGGCCTGGGCGATGAGTTCCTCCAGAAGACCTGGCCTGGGTTGTGAGGCGAGCTCGTCCTTGACGGAATCGTTAACTCGCCAGAAGACTGAAACTAAAGCCTCCTGGCCCCATCGTGTCTCAGCTGCTATGGTCCTGAACTCCAACGGCGTACTGGGCCACGGAACGACGTCCCTGGGAAAGTTCAAGCAAAGAGTCAGAGGCAGTTTCTTGGCGTGCGGGGGTATCGAAGACGTCGAAAGTCTCGTCTAAAGGTGCGTAATCATGGGTTGATATCGGGATAGTTCCCAAATTGGGGAGGCCTCATGCCAGTGCTTTCCCTGTAAGCAGGCTGTACACATATGCCACTTTCTTGCGACCAGTGGAGTACTGCTGTGGAGCCATCTCAAACTGGATCTCGCACTGATTGGAGAAAACAGCGACAGGCTTGTGGATCCCCTGCATACGGTTAGGTACCGGATCTTCGGGCCGGAAGTCGGCGCAGTACCCGGTGCGGTCCAGGTGGTGCCTGAAAAGAAACGTCCTGTACCTGTGAGTGAGGAGAGCCATTTGGTCAGTTAGGGCCTGGACTTGTTGATACATGGCCGTCATAATGGAGGCCAGTCAAGTCTGGTCTGGTTCTTGTGGGCTGACATAAGTTTATACCGGTGCTGCCCGCAGACCAGACTTGTCCCTATACTGAGGTGGGGACGTATATGTGACGCACCCGCAGCAGAAGGAGCGTGTCCGGAGTGTGGTGTTTGACGTTGCCAGGCCAGGTGTGAACGGGGTGTTACAATACTTGCCGTTACCGGTACTGAAGAACGAAGTGTTTGCCGTTAGCCAAAAGTCGGGGAGAGAGAGATCCGAAGGTCGAAGTCCAAGCTGAGGTGTCGAGGGATGAAGAAGCTGCAGTGTCAAGAGGGAGCCGGGATCCAGAGCCAGGTAAGTTCGTCCGCCAAGCCGGGTCGAAACCGAATGCACAAAGACAAAGGGAATGCAGAATAGACTCTGTAGCAGAGACTATGTCGAGCGATGTGAGAGAGCATAACAGGCATTAGTACTGTGGTACAATGGTTACGGAGGCAGGCCTGGAGGAGCCCTAGGACGTCCAGAATTGGTTTCCATAATAGGTCTGCCAGGTGATAAGGTTTAGGGTTAACTAGTAACCGAGTGTGGGAGGGAGGTGTGCTTCACTGCAAAGCAGTGAATAAATTAGCTGGTGCTGGAATGTGTTCCGTAACAGCAAGGGATGCGCGCGAGAAGCAACGGCAGGCAGCCGAGCACTAGCCATGCGTGGGGCAGCACAGCCCGATGAGAGACGGGGGAGTCCCTCAGCAGGGAGGCCGGACGAGGAGGGAGCCGCCAGCCACGGGAGTGGACAAGGTGAGGGGAGGTCACACTGCGACCGACGTGACCCCTGAGTCCTCACACTAGTTTATTACCCGTTTTTGAAAGGCCCGGCCATGGTCTTCAATAGGAACAGCCACGGATCAGGGGGAATTGTGAGTCAAAAATCCTCTGGATCCAATGTCTAATTTCTTCCATAGGGGTGAGATCCGAGGACAAGACCACAGCATGTGTAACAGGTCTGCCGATTCTCCACACTGTTTAGGGCACAGCGGGGAGTATCCAGTGACAAACCTTGATATTTTATGGGGAGGGTGAGTACCATCGCACTTGATACCCTGACAACCAAGACCTATGCCAAACTAGGGGTACTTTACAGGAACAAATCCTCCCTAAGTCTCCTGGTCAGAAAGCGTATCGCACGCAGATGCTAATGCCAATTATTGACTATGGAGAACAAGTATACGGCTCGGCACCTCAAACCCACCTTAGCAAACTTGACACCCTCTACAATTCAATTTGTCGTTTTGTTCTCAATGCAACTACAACACCATCACTGCGATATGCTCAAAGAACTAGATTGGTCATTACTCGAGTCTAGGCGCAAAGTTCACCTTTCCTGTCTTGCCTTTAAATTCTTCATGGGCAAGCTACCCAGCTACTGAACAAGCTCCTCACCCCTACCACATGCAGCCTTATCCCTGAGATCAGAATCCAAAGAAGTTCATGGTCCCAAGGCTCAACAAAGTATCCGGACGTTCCTCCTTCTCCTACCGTGCACCCAAAACTGGAACAACCTACCAAAGACTCTCACATCCACCACCAGTTTAAGTTCTTTCAAATTAAGGCTGTCTCCATTTTCTTCTGGTCTGTAACTGTTTCATACGCCCATATATATATTTCTTTAACTGTGCACGCAATGTCTTGTATATAATGTATACCCTGCTCATTTATGTAACTGTATTTGTAACAATGTATTATTTGTGTTTACTCTGTGCCCAGGACATACTTGAAAACGAGAGGTAACTCCAATGTTTACTTCCTGGTAAAATTTTATAAATAAATAAATAAATCTCTCTAATACTTTATATGCATTCTCCTTCAAAGTAGTGCATAGGAGCTCTGTGGCTGTGGCCTCTAATATGGCCGTCCAATCGTCCTCTTCCAATTCCTCCCTAAGTCTGTTTCCCATCTAACTCTGTACGCCAGTTTTTTGTGTTGCTGGAGCTCCCAGAAACCGACCACTTCTCCATAGATCTGCGATGTAAGTCCCCGTGTGTCTGTTTCTGTCAGACAGAGCTTTTCCAAATGTGTTAGGGGCGGGTAGGGCGCATTTTGGTGACGAACGCCCTGATCTGGAGGTATCGGAAGAATCGAGTGTGGGATATTTTTCTCGGATCGTATTTGTTTGAATGATTTAACCTTGTTTGGTATACCCTCCAGATCTCTAATCTATGATATCCGTATTTTTTCCAGTGCCCTGCGGAGCTTTTCTGCTAGTCTGGTGCAAAGTCGGGGTTGCCTCATAATGGGGACATCAAGGAGTGTTGGAGGTCAAGGGGTTTTAATGTAGCGCATCTCCCAGACCGACAACGGTTAGCCACCGATGAGAGCGGCCTTCAGCCCATTTAATGGCTGTTTTGGGTAGCCCAGCAAATTGTCTACTCCAGTGGGGCAAGCCTCTTTTCTAGATCCACCCATCTTTTCAATGCTGGGTTGGTCTGCCATTGTGTGAGTTGATCAATTGCGCCGCTTTATAATAAGATACCAGGCAAGGTACCGCTAGGCCCCTGTCGTGTAGTTTTTTTTCATAATTGTCTTATTTACTCTCGGTTTCTTTCCTCCCCATATAAACTCGGAGATGTCAGACTGAAGTGAGAGTATTCCTTCAGTCTAAGTGGCACAGGTAGAGTCTGGAACAAGTATAGGATACGGGGAGGATATTCATCTTTACACTATTACAGTATTCTACCTATCAGGAGATCTTATGGGGCAGCCATTTTCTCAAATGCTCTTTCAGTGTCTTAATTAGTTTGGGGTGTAATTAGCTTCATAGATGCCTCTGTAATCTTTGGTGATGTGAACTCCTAGATATTTATAGTTTGTTTGTTGCCAATTAAATTGAAGTTCAGACTCAGTAGTTTTTCGGTTTCTTTTGGAGGCTAATATTCAGGGCCTCGGATTGATTGGTTTATTTAAATCCTGATATTCTATTACATTTATCTAACAGGTCAAATAGGTTCGGTAGGGAGGTTAGAGGTCTTGGATCAACAGTAGTATATCGTCCGCTATCAGGCAACCTTGTGGATTGTTGATGTAATGTAATCCTGAGATATCTGGGTTGTTACGGATCTGCGCTGCCAGTGGCTCCATACAGAGGGCGAATAACAGGGAGATAGTGGGCACCCCTGTCGTGTGCCGCTTTTAATTTGAAATAAATTTGAAGTGAACCCCTGATGGAGAACCTGGCAGCGGGGCCAGAGTAGAGCGACAAAATTTGTGAGGACTCAGGGGTCACGTCGGTCGCAGCGTGACCTCCCCTCACCTCTGTCCACTCCCGTGGCTGTGCGGCTCCCTCCTCGTCCGGCCTCCCTGCTGAGGGGACTCCCCCGTCCTCCTGGTCGGGCTGCTGCTGCCCCACGCAGGGCTAGTGCTCGGCTGCCTGCCGTTGCTTCTGCGCGCGCATCCCTTGCTGTTACAGAACACATTCCAGCACCAGCTAATTTATTCACTGCTCTTGCAGTGAAGCCACACCTCCCTCCCACACACTGGTTACTAGTTAACCCTAAACCTTATCACCTGGCAGCCTATTATGGAAACCAATTCTGGACTGCTCCTAGGGCTCCTCCAGGCCTGCCTCCGTTAACCATTGGTCAGCCACAGTACTTAATTCCTGTTCTGCCTCTCTCACATCGCTCGACAGTCTCTGCTACAGACGTCTATTCTGGCATTCCCTTTGTCTTTGTGCATTCAGGTTTCGACCCGGCTTGGCGGACGAACTTACCTGGCTCTGGATCCCGGCTCCCTCTTGACCCTGCAGCTTCTTCCATCCCTCGACCTTAGCTTGGACTTCGACCTTCCGGATCTCTCTCTCCCCGACTTTTGGCAAACGGCAAACACTTCGCTTCTTCAGTACCGGTACCGGCAAGTATTGCTACACCCGTTCACACCTGGCCTGGCAACGCCAAAACACCACACTCCGGACACGCTCCTTCTGCTGCGGGTGCGTCCACATATACGTCCCCACCTCATTATAAGGGACGAGTCTGGTCTGCGGGCAGCACCGGCGTAACAACTAGTGGCACATTTTGCAACAGCAACGAGGTGCGAGATCGCAGCTTTGTGGAAACAACCAGAGATCCCAAATATCCCCAAGATTCGGAATCGATTATGGTACATATGCCAGATGGAAAAGCTGACTAGTTTAGTCAATCACAATGGCAACAAATATCTAAAAGTCTGGACGCCTTGTTTGGCACAGACAGATATCCCGGGGGTGGAGGTAGCCACAATTTGGCAATGATAATCCCAAATGCATTCTCGTTCAAAGAGAGTGAATTGGACTGCGATGCCCAGCTGAAGGTACATCTTATGAGCACATAGCGTGGACCGAGTGGGTAGTAAGCACAGTGAACACAGCGGCTTAGCCACTCACGTTAAGGCGGAAGAAGAGAGAGCCCGCGCCCCCCCTCTCCCCACCCCCGTATTTTATTTTCCTGTACCCCCAAGTTTAAACTGCCTAAACATACCGGCTGGTACTAAGGAAGATATATTCCTCTATAATTACTGTAAGTGCCAACGGGAGAGACTATATGTATCGTACAGTATATGGATGTAATACATTGAATGTCCAAGTTACTTGTGTCACAATACTATCTGTACTGAAAAATTCAATAAACTTGAAGTTCTAAAAAAAATAAATACCCCAACACCCCCATTCCATGTAAAAAATACCCCAACACCCCCAATCCATGTAAAAAAATACCCCAACACCCACAATACATGTAAAAAATACCCCAACACCCCCAATACATATAAAAAATACCCCAACACCCCCAATACATATATATATAAATCAGACTTACCTTGGGGGATGAAATACTATACAGAGAGACCTTGCTCACACCCCTTGATGGTAAGTGCGTGCTGCCTAGGGAGCGTGGCAGATATAATCACAAAGGTGTACCTAGAGGAGATGCAGGAGATGCCTAATATAGGCGCACTGCAGACCTTTATGTAATAATATGGTCAGAGGTGAAAAAATGTATATATAAAAACACTTTATTAATTAATTTAATTGTAATTAAAAACGGTGTACACCCTCTAATATGGTATACGTCCAAATAGCTAAAGTTACTCAATGTCAATGTACGTTGTATTAATGTTCAGTGTATCCAGTGGCCAGGTAGTGCTGTTTAATGGAGATGTAAGTCTCCTATGGAGATATCATGAGAGCAGCATGTACCAGGGAGATTCACAGGGTATATAATGATTCCTGTGTAAATGTCTCCATCATTCATAGCAGGTGCTTATTAGGATAAATACCTATTTAATAACAGTGGAGGTTCTGTAGTGAACGTGTGTTCAAAAACTGTGTGAGTATACAGAACTTAGGATATAGACAGATCTTAGGGATGTTTCCCTAAACCATGGTAGAAATCGTGAGGGGTTGTTAACTGTGCATCTTCCGTAGTAGGTAGAGAATACGCATTAGAAACACCCATAAAGGGGTACAGTGCCCTTTGCCTAGAGTGAGGCAGATCTATTGTCCGTTATAGGTATACTAATAAAATCTATAAGATTGCCAAATCTTATATGGTCAAATCCTTCCTTTAAATCTTATGATGTCAACAGCCAGAAGATACAATATCATCGAGCAGGGCTCATCCACTGCCATAACAGACTTACTATATGTACATTTACCACTAAGCATACGCAGTTAACCTGCCTTTTTAAAGGCAGAGGATACAACACTACCGAGCAGGGCTCATTCACTGCAATAATATACTTACCATGGGTATACTCACCACTGAGCATACACAGTTAATGAGCGTATGACGCAGTCCATTCAGGTTATACTCAGTCTCACGAACTTCTCCTGTATCGCGCTGGTAACAACCTGTACATACCTGCTATACTAACACCAATGTATTCACAAGACCACGTGTTAACTCACTACGTTTGTAGCAGGCAGCAGATCTGCCCGCCTGAAGTTCCACTCATTGAGGTTTAAGAACAGATTTTTACTATACCCACTATTGATTATGGAGCATGCGCAGTGAATATTCTGCCGTGTGCATCACTCACTACAGTGCAGAAAAAACGCCATCACGTATAGCCTGCGTTTTGAAGCTGCATATTCACTAACTAAACTAATATCACTTTTTCAGTTTCACAATCAGATGTACTCAGTTGGCAATCTTATAGATTTTATTAGTATACCTATAACGGACAATAGATCTGCCTCACTCTAGGCAAAGGGCACTGTACCCCTTTATGGGTGTTTCTAATGTGTATTCTCTACCTACTACGGAAGATGCACAGTTAACAACCCCTCACGATTTCTACCATGGTTTAGGGAAACATCCCTAAGATCTGTCTTTATCCTAAGTTCTGTATACTCACACAGTTTTTGAACACACGTTCACTNNGACAGAACCTCCACTGTTATTAAATAGGTATTTATCCTAATAAGCACCTACTACGAATGATGGATACATTTACACAGGAATCATTATATACCTTGTGAATCTCCCTGGTACATGCTGCTCTCATGATATCTCCATAGGAGACTTACATCTCATAAACAGCACTACCTGGCCACTGGATACACTGAACATAATACAACGTACATTGACATTGAGAACTTTAGATGTTTGGACGTATACCCATAGAGGGTGTACACACCGTTTTAATTACAATTGAATTAATTATAAAGTGTTTTTATATATACATTTTTTCACCTCTGACCATATATTATAATAAAGGTCTGCAGTGCGCCTATATTAGGGATCTTCTGCACCTCCTCTACAGTAGGTACACCTTTGTGATTATATCTGCCACTCTCCCTAGGCAGCACGCACTTACCATCAAGGGGTATGAGCAAGGTCTATCTGTATAGTATTTCATCCCCCAAGGTAAGTCTGATATATATATATATAGTATGGGGGTGGTGGGGTATTTTTATATGATGGTGGGGGTGGGGGTATTGTGTTTGACATGTATTGGGTGGGTGTGGGGTATTTTTTGAAATGGAGGGGGGGTGGTGGTTTTTTTACATGGAATGGGGGGGTTGTTGGGGTATTTTGACATGGATTGGGGGTGTTGGGGTATTTTTTTTTATTTTTTTATAACTTCAAGTTTATTGAATTTTTCAGTACAGATAGTATTGTGACACAAGTAACTTGGACATTCAATGTATTACATCCATATGCGATACATATAGGGCCTCATGCAGTAAGCCCCGATAAGGCTTTTTCTGCATTTTATAGCCGTTTTTTGCCCTCCTGATTCAGTAAGCCCCGATAAGTGGGAATTATCGGCAACATTTTCTTCCGAAAAAAAATTTTTCGCCACCCGGCTGCCGATAAGCCACTTATCGGACTTTTTTCCCGTTGAATTCAGTAAGCCCCGATCAGCTTTTCGGTGCTGATCGGCAGGCCAGATTGGAGATTTATGCCAATCCGCCCGCCAACTAAAGTTGGCAACTTGCTGAAGGAGAAGCATCGGCAAAGGGCGAACTTAGGAAAAATCAGCCCTTTTCTGCCTGTGATTGATGCGGGGTCTCCGGAGCTGATACCCGCCACCGGAGCCCCGGCATGCATCCGAGGCAGGAAAAAGGCATTTTAAAAGTCCACTTCATTACCTTAGCGGCTAACCGCTAAGAGTAATGAAGGGGTTAACCCAACCGTGCCAGCGTTAGTGTGGGTAGCGGGGATGGGGAGGGGGGGGTATTTGGGCCCTGGTGTGAGTTTAGGACTTGCGGGGGGGATGCCGGGGGCACTTAACCTTCACGACCGTAGGGTTAATACCGCTACAGTCTGAAGGGGTTAAGGCCTCCGCTACCCACCCGCAAGCCCTAAACAACCACGTTGGAGCTAATGCCCCCTTCAACACCCCCACTACCCACAATAATAAAAAAAAACACACCCAGCCCAACATACGAAATTATTAATAAATAATTAAAATAATATATACATATATAGATAATATATTATATATTATAATAATACCCAACAACACCTATACCCCCCTAACATACAGTATATTAATGGACAGAATGGACTATTATCCACAATGGATAATAGTGCAGTTGTCCATTTACAATACATACAACAACATAAAGACTTTAAATACATATAGCAACTCACCCATGTCCCACTGCCACGATGAAGGCATCCTCATCTCATCCTGCCCATGCCCCATCGCTTTGCAAAACAAACACAAGAATTAAACATCCAAATAATGTCCCCAACCCCTTAATCCCCATAGCGGTTATTAACCGCTACAGTTATTAAGGGGTTAAGCCACCATCACCCAACTACCCTCCCCCACAAAGCCCCCCCCCAACCAACCTACCCAATACCCACAGGGGAGTCCTACAAATACCCTTGGGCCTAATACCCCCCTCCCCCCAGCACATACTACAATATGTGCCAAAAACTATTATCCACAAGGGATAAATACATTATTTGGCCATTATTAAACACATTCAATACCGTTAAAAATGTAAAGAAAATGAACTAACCTCATCAATAAGAAGTCTCTGTCGCAGCATCATCTCGGGGTCCGTTGCCAACATTAGTAATAGCCACAAATTGAATATCATTAACATAACACTGAACCCTTAATCACCTTATGGTACTAACCGAAAGGTAATAAGGGGTGAAGCCATCCTGCAATGCTACAACAGTTATGCATAACATCCTCAGTGAAATAAAAACACCAATTGCCTAACCAAATTCCATTAATTCAATGTAGGCTCACATGCCTCAAAAACATTGCATTACAGTGTATACATGTGCATAACATGTAATACTGATGTACAGCGGCAAATCAAGTTAACAATACAATAATCTCACTCAAATCGCCATACATCACAAGAAGTATATTATAACCAAAAACCACCACAATGAAACCAAAAACACTTACATCCCTAAACAATTAAAAACCATCCATACCAACATACACAATGAACTAAAGCATCCTAAAGGAACAACTTCAAAACATAGTCAAAGTACACCACAATTACAATATACTAAGCAAGGCTTTCCATATCCTACTGTACGGCTGGAAGCCCAAAACTTACATCGTCTAAAATAAAAACACTTTAGCACACATCAATGCATAGCCACAATGATAACAATACAGAATTAGAAGCTTTAACAACACTATCATTTCTTACCTTATATATCTGTTAACAACATACAGACAAATACAGTGGGAAGAAATGATATGCATTATAAAAATGAAAACCTGAAAAAGCAACAAAAAAAAAACAGTTACATTAAGTACATGTCTTATTTAACTTATACCATTACTTGCCCCCACCGAATCCCGTTGATCAGGTCTTACTCACAACCAATCCACGACACACCATCCAAGACACCATCCACGACACAATCCAGGAACAAATCCACGAACCAAACCAGGAACCAATCCAGAACAAGTGCAGGAACCATCCAGACAACGTGCAGGAACCAATCCGGAAGACAGCCACGAAGAAATCCACGACACGATCCAGGAACAGGAACCATAAAAGAAAAAAACATAACAAAATTAAACATTAAAATAATAAAACATGACAAATCAAGGGTTTCTACGTGTCTTATTCTGTGAATCTGTATTAAATACCTTGTTCCGGGGTCTTCTGACGTCCGGTGCCAGCACTGGTCTTCAATCTTCAGGAGGAGGTCCGTCCTCCTCGGCATCTGCCTAAATGAGACGACATAGGCCTTTAAAGGCTAATGACGTCACCATTGTCGTCATATGGTTCCCACGCCCTGATTGGGCCGTGAAAACCATGTGTTTTGGCCGACTGTAAGAACAAATTGATGACGTCACTGAATAGGCAATGCCAGCACAGCCAATCAGAATGGCTTTGCATGCTATTGCCTTTAAAAAACGGTCATGAAATGACACATGGCCGGACTCACATGGTAGTCCAGCAATCAGAGCGTGGGAACTCCATCCCTACTCTGATTGGCTGGCTTACCATGTAAGTTTTGGGTTCCAGGCGTACATACATGGATATGGAAACCTTGCTTAGTATATTGATTGTTGGTGTACTTTTGACTAGTTTTGAAGTTGGTCTCTGTTAGGATAGCTTTATTTTTTTTCATGGTAATTGGTAGGATGGTATTTAATTGTTTAGGGATGTAAGTGATGTGTGGTAATTCATTGATGGTGAGTTTTATTGGATAAATAAATAACTTCTTGTGAATGTATGCGATTTGAGTGAGATTATTGTATTGGTTAACATTGATTTGCAGCGTGTACAGCAGTTTACATGTTAGCTACATGTATACACTGTAAAGGAATGTTTTATGAGGCATGATGTGAGCCACAGATTGAATGATTAAATCGGAATTGGTTAGGCAAATTGGTTTTTTTATTTCACTGAGGATGTTATGCATAACTGTTGTAGGCATTGCAGGATGGCTCACCCCTTAATACTTTCAGGTTAGTACCCGATAAGGTGATTAAGGGGTTCAGTGTTATGTTAATGATATTCAAATGTTGTGGCTATACTAAGTTGGCAACGGACCCCAAGGATGATGCTGGCGACGGGACGTCTTATTGAGAGGTTAGTTCAATTTTTCTTTACATTTAACGGTATGAATGTGTTTAATATGGCCAAATAAGTGTATTACCCTATGTGGATATAGTTATTTGGCACCATTATTGTACTGTATGTGCTGGGGGAGGGGGTGTAGGCCCAAGGTATTGGTAGGACTCCCCTGTGGGTATTGGGGTGAGGTGGTTTGGGGGGCTTTGTGGCGGAGGGTATGGGTGGATGATGTGTGGCTTAACCCTATAACTGTAGCGGTTAATAACCTCTATGGTGATTAAGGGGTTAGGGGACATAATTTGATGTTGTATTTCTTGTGTTTTGTTTGCAGAAGCGGATGTGGGCATGGCAGTATGAATTAAGGGTATGGCCCTTCATGCGTGGCAGTGGGAAGCTGGGTGAGTGCGTAGGTATTTAAGTCTTTATTGTTGTGTGATGTAATGTAAATGGAACCAAACTAATTATCCATTTGTTGGATATAATAATTCTGCCTGCCATTACTATCTGTATGTTGTGATTGCTGCTATGTTTTTGGGGCATTGTCCCCAATAAACATGCTACTATGCGTTACCCCTTCATTGCCTTAGCGGCTAATCCGCTTGGAATGAAGCGCAATTAATGTTTTTAATAATATTGTGCGGAAAAGCAGGAGGCCCCCTGACGCTGAAGCTCATTTATTTGTGGCTCAGAGACCGCCCGCCTCACGGTACAGGCCCCGGTTGGGCCATTCGGTTACAGTGTGGACGCCATGTTTATTGCCGGGGACCTGTTAAACATGGCGGCGACACTGTCCAACGACCCTCGAGACACATCCGGGGCCTGTAACTCGGGAACAGGGGGGTCCCGCTCCACAAGCAATTGGCGTTCAGCTCAGGGGACCCCCTGCTCACTGTACAGTTACTAATTAAAAGACATTTGCTGCTTCATTTCCGTGCACATAGTCCGCCAAGGGTCGGACGGTCTTTATTGATGTGCTGTGCTGTTTATTTTATAGCTGTACATGTTGCAGAGGGTCTCCGGAGCAGATGAACCGCGTTGGTTGTGAGGTCCGGGGAGCCCTGCCCCCCGGATAAGGCCCCTATGTGGTGTGCCGGTATCCTCTGTGTTTGTTTGACAGGTCGCGGTCACGTGATCACGGACTCAAACGTCCGCGGGGATACGCCACCTCATAAGTGGAACCTGTTATCGGGGGGCAGGGGTACCCCGGATCAAACAACGAGGCTTTCAGCTCCCCGAAGACCTTCCCTGCACATGTAACACTAATGATATAAAAGTTTTTTTTTAAATACTTTTTTTGGTGCCGATGTTTGCGCTGGAGAGAGCGGCTTGGCTCTAGCTCAGCTGCAAAACTCTATCGGATACCAAGAGGCCTATCGGGAAGGACCTTTCGGGACCGGGCTGTTGCCAAAGTCATCGCAGCTTTGCTTTCGCAGTTGCTTCGCAGGGATCGGAAATGGCCCTTCGCCCTTACTGAATACTGCGAGGGGCAAATCGCCAAAAAAAACATTTTCGCAATTCGTGCCGAAAATTTTGTATCGGGGGCTTACGCATGAGGCCATTAGTCTCTCTCCCTTTGCACTTACAGTAATACATAGGAGAATATATCTTCCTTAGTACAGCCCGGATGTTTAGTAGCACGTTTAAAACTTGGGGACAGAAAATAAATACGGGGGTGGGAGGGGGGGGCGCGGGCTCTCTCTTCCCCTTAACGTGAGTGGCTAAGCCACTGTGTTCACTGTGCTTACTACCCACTCGGTTCCACGCTATGTGCTCATAAGATGTACCTCCAGCTGGGCATCGCAGTCCAATTCGCTCTCTTGAACGAGAATGCATTGGGGATTATCATTGCCAAATGTGGCTACCTCCACCCCCGGGATATCTGTCTGTGCCAAACAAGCGTCCAGACTTTTAGATATTTGTTGCCAGTGTCATTGACTAAACTAGTCAGCTTTTCCATCTGGCATATGTACCATAATCGATTCCGAATCTTGGGGATATTTGGGATCGCTGGTTTGTTTCCACAAAGCTGCGATCTCGCACCTCATTGCTGTTGCAAAATGTGCCACTAGTTTATTACCCGTTTTTGAAAGGCCCGGCCATGGTCTATTCAATAGGAAGCCACGGGTCGGGGAATTGTGAGGTCAAAAATCCTCTGGATCCAATGTCTAATTTTCTTCCCATAGGGTGAGATCCGAGACAAGACCACACCATGTGTAACAGGTCCGCCGATTCTTCACACTGTTTAGGGCACAGCGGGGAGTATCCAGTGACAAACCTTGATATTTTAGTGGGGTGAGGGTACCATCTCATCAATCTTTATATGCATTCTCCTTCAAAGGCGTGCATATGGAGCTCTTGGCTGTGGCCTCTAATATGGCATATCCAATCGTGCTCTTCCAATTCCTCTCCCCAAGTCTTTTTCCACTCTAACTCTGTCTACGCATTTTTGTTGTTGATGTGAGACTCCCAGAACCGACCACTTCTCCATAGATCTGCGATGTAAGTCCGTGTGTCTGTTTCCGTCAGACAGAGCTTTTCAAATATGGTTAGGGGCAGGGTAGGGAGCATTTTTGGTGAAGAACGCTCTGATCTGAGGTACGGAAGAATTCGGAGGAGTGTGGGATATTTTTCTCGGATCGGATTTGTTCTAATGATTTAACCTTGTTTGTATACCCTCCAGATCTCTTAACCTATGATATCCGTATTTTTTCCAGTGCCCTACGGCGCTTTCTGCTAGTCCTGGTGCAAAGTCGGGTTGCCCCATAATGGGACTATCAAGGAGTGTTTGGAGGTAAGGCGTGTTTAAATGTAGCAGTCCCCCAGACCGACAACGAGTTTAGCCACCGATGAGAGTGGCCGTTTAGCCCATTTAACGGACTGCTGTTTTGGGTAGCCACAGCAAATTGTCTATCTCCAGTGGGGAGCAAGTCTCCCTCTTTCTAGATCCACCCATCTTTTTCAATGCTGGGTTGGTCTGCCATTGTGTGAGTTGACAAATTGCGCCGCTTTATAATAAGATACCAGGCAAGGTACCCGCTAGGCCCCATGTCGTGTAGTTTTTTTCATAATTGTCTTATTTACTCTGGTTTCTCTTCTCCCCATATAAACTCGGAGATGTCAGACTGAAGTGAGAGTATGTCCTTCAGTCTAAGTGGACAGGTAGAGTCTGAACAAGTATAGGATACGGGGGAGGATATTCATCTTTACACATGTATCCTACCTTCCAGGAGATCTTATAGGGGCATCCATTTCTCCTCAAATCCTCTTTCAGTGTCTTAATATAGTTTGGGGTAATTAGCTTCATAGATGCCTCTGTAATCTTTGGTGATGTGAACTCCTAGATATTTAATAGTTTTGGTTGCCAATTAAAATTAAAGTTCAGACTCAGTAGTTTTTCGGTTTCTTTTCGGAGGCTAATATTCAGGGCCTCGGATTGGTTTGGTTTATTTTAAATCCTGATATTCTATTATTAATTTATCTAACAGGTCAATAGGTTCGGTAGGGAGGTTAGAGGTCTTGAGATCAACAGTAGTAATTATCCGCATACAGGGCAACCTTGTGGGATTGTTGCATGTAATGTAATCCCTGAGATATCCGGGTTGTTACGGATCTGTGCTGCCAGTGGCTCCATACAAGGGCGAATAACAGGGGAGATAGTGGCACCCCTGTCTGTGTGCCGCTTTTAATTTGAAATAAATTTGAAGGGAACCCCTGATGGAGAACCCTGGCAGCGGGGCCAGAGTAGTAGCGACAAAATCGCCCCACTCACCTTTTCACCAAAGCCAAATGCTCCAAGCGTCTGTTTTAGGTAGGGCCAGTCATCCGGTCAAACGCTCTTTTTCTGCATCCAGACTCAACATCCATGTTTAATTTCTTGATTATTGGCTATTTCTAACAGATCAATAATTCGTCGGGTTTGTCCGAGCTTGTCTACCCATAATAAACCAACTTGATCTGGATGAATGAGTCTGGGCAGGATATGACTTAATCTACTTGGCCATTAGTTTGGTGTAAATTTAACATCCGTGTTGATAGGGAGATTGGTCTATAACTTTTGCAGTCCTGCGGATCCTTCCCTGGTTTATAATTACTGAGATCGATGCCTGGAGCATCTGCTTCGGAACGGGGTCCTGCTAATACAGCATTATACATTCGGAGCAGCCATGGGGAAGTTCTTGGTGAACTTCTTGTGTATACTGCCTCGAAAAGCCATCAGGCTCCCGGGGCCTTTGAGGCTTGAGGTCTGTGATGACCTGGGTAAGTTCTTCCAATGTGAAATCAGCCTCTAGCACCTCCCTTTCCAGCTCACTCAGCCCCGTCAGGTTGGACCTTGCTAGAAAATCTTCCACGGCCTTTGGTTTTGGGATTATGTGCCACTTTCTCTCTCATTATATACATTTTCGTAGAATAATTTAAATTCCTCGACTAGACTTTTTTGGGTTAGATGTGGAGGTGGCCGTCCTTCAGGCGGACCACCTGTATATTATAGTTGGGTGTCTGTATGTTAATTTACGCACTCAGCATTGTATCGGCCTGTTTGCCTATTCATAGAATTTCCTCCATGACCAATTTAGGATTTGTCAGCCTGGGAGACCTCAGAGCATTGAGTTCAATTTTGGTATTTTTATCTCCAATAAGACCCCTGGGTCCATTTCTGTTTATGCCTTGGCTGGAGGCTGCGATCTTATTATTGCGCTCTCTCTTTCTACGGCCTGCAATGCCAATTAGTGTGTCCCTTATGTTGCTTATGGGCCTCCCAGAGGGTGTAGATCAGAGTCACCGAACCATAGTTAGTCCAAAGAATTGATCAATCTCCTTGGACTGAGCCACAGATGTCTGGGATTTTAAGGAGTGACTCATTTAACTTCCAGTTTGCGGCCAGGCCTATCAGAACGAATTTGGTTGCACCTCAGCTCTATAGGCGCGTGGTCCGACCATGAAATGTCATGGATCTTCACTTGGGCGACCAAGGGGACCAGTTCTACTAGATATGAAGAAGTAGTCGATTCTGCTGTAAGCATCATGAGAGGTGGGAGTAGAATGTTATAATTTTTTCAGTGGGGTGGATTTCCCTCCAGATGTCAACTAATGTTTTTTTTAGCCTGCTTTTAGGTATCTATCACCTTCTTCCGACAGTTTTCTGGCAATACAGAACCTGTCCAGTTTTGGGTTTAGTGTTAGGTTGAAGTCTCCTGCTAGTATTATATTCCCTTGGCCACCTGGTGTAGTTTTCTGGAAAAATTCCCTAAAGAAGTCGTGTGACTTTGCTCGCATGGAGCATATAATCGAGGCTAAGTTATTGATTGTTCTTTGTATGGTTCCCACTATGATCAAGTATCTGCCTTCGCTATCTCTCTTGATTGTTTCTACAGTGAATGGTACCCTGTTATGAAAGATAAAAAACCACCCCCTCTTTTTTTCCCCTCAGATGACGCTAAGTAGAATTGTGGCAAATTGTCTATCCAGGTATTTGGGTGAACTGCGCGGCTAAATGGGTTTCGGACTAGGAGAATATTCGACCTGTTTAATTTTAAAATCTGTGAACCGCTTTCCTTTTCGTAGGGTTGTTAAACCCTTTTACGTTGTTAGATAAAATATTCAGAGCCATTCACTTGGATCTATAGAGGGGCGCCGTCTTAGCTGATACTATAATTAAGTGGTCTGTATCTGAACCGTGCGGCTTCGTGTATGTGGGCTGTGATAAGCGTCTGTTGTAGCGAGGTTTCACATATCCTCTGCTTGAGGGTAAGCTACAGTACCCAGGGAGACGGTCTTTCCTGAGAGAGGGGGGGTCGGGGGCGGGGAGGGGGGGGCAGGTGTGGAGGAGTGGGGGCAGCAAAAAAAGGCGCATATATAAAAACAAAGAAAAAAGGGCCGTGTCGGGCAGGATCCAGCAGTTTAAACTTGGGGGTACAGGAAAATAAAATACGGGGGTGGGGAGGGGGGGGCGCGGGCTCTCTCTTCCACCTTAACGTGAGTGGCTAAGCCACTGTGTTCACTGTGCTTACTACCCACTCGGTCCACGCTATGTGCTCATAAGATGTACCTCCAGCTGGGCATCGCAGTCCAATTCGCTCTCTTTGAACGAGAATGCATTTGGGATTATCATTGCCAAATTGTGGCTACCTCCACCCCCGGGATATCTGTCTGTGCCAAACAAGGCGTCCAGACTTTTAGATATTTGTTGCCAGTGTCATTGACTAAACTAGTCAGCTTTTCCATCTGGCATATGTACCATAATCGATTCCGAATCTTGGGGATATTTGGGATCGCTGGTTGTTTCCACAAAGCTGCGATCTCGCACCTCATTGCTGTTGCAAAATGTGCCACTAGTTTATTACCCGTTTTTGAAAGGCCCGGCCATGGTCTATTCAATAGGAATAGCCACGGGTCCGGGGGAATTGTGAGGTCAAAAATCCTCTGGATCCAATGTCTAATTTCTTCCCATAGGGGTGAGATCCGAGGACAAGACCACACCATGTGTAACAGGTCCGCCGATTCTCCACACTGTTTAGGGCACAGCGGGGAGTATCCAGTGACAAACCTTGATCATTTTAGTGGGGTGAGGTACCATCTCATCAATTCTTTATATGCATTCTCCTTCAAAGTCGTGCATATGGAGCTCTTGGCTGTGGCCTCTAATATGGCTATCCAATCGTGCTCTTCCAATTCCTCCCCTAAGTCTTTTTCCCATCTAACTCTGTACGCCATTTTTTGTTGTTGATGTGAGCTCCCAGAACCGACCACTTCTCCATAGATCTGCGATGTAAGTCCCCGTGTGTCTGTTTCCGTCAGACAGAGCTTTTCAAATGTGGTTAGGGGCAGGTAGGGAGCATTTTTGGTGAAGAACGCTCTGATCTGGAGGTATCGGAAGAATTCGGAGTGTGGGATATTTTTCTCGGATCGGATTTGTTCTAATGATTTAACCTTGTTTGGTATACCCTCCAGATCTCTTAACCTATGATATCCGTATTTTTTCCAGTGCCCTACGGCGCTTTCTGCTAGTCCTGGTGCAAAGTCGGGGTTGCCCCATAATGGGGACATCAAGGAGTGTTTGGAGGTCAAGGCGTGTTTAAATGTAGCAGTCTCCCAGACCGACAACGAGTTAGCCACCGATGAGAGCGGCCGTTCAGCCCATTTAACGGCTGTTTTGGGTAGCCACAGCAAATTGTCTATCTCCAGTGGGGAGCAAGTCCTCTTTTCTAGATCCACCCATCTTTTCAATGCTGGGTTGGTCTGCCATTGTGTGAGTTGACACAATTGCGCCGCTTTATAATAAGATACCAGGCAAGGTACCGCTAGGCCCCCTGTCCGTGTAGTTTTTTTCATAATTGTCTTACTTACTCTCGGTTTCTTTCCTCCCCATATAAACTCGGAGATGTCAGACTGAAGTGAGAGTATGTCCTTCAGTCTAAGTGGCACAGGTAGAGTCTGGAACAAGTATAGGATACGGGGGAGGATATTCATCTTTACACTATGTATCCTACCTATCCAGGAGATCTTATGGGGCATCCATTTTCTCAAATCCTCTTTCAGTGTCTTAATTAGTTTGGGGTAATTAGCTTCATAGATGCCTCTGTAATCTTTGGTGATGTGAACTCCTAGATATTTAATATGTTTTGGTTGCCAATTAAAATTGAAGTTCAGACTCAGTAGTTTTTCGGTTTCTTTTGGGAGGCTAATATTCAGGGCCTCGGATTTGATTTGGTTTATTTTAAATCCTGATATTCTATTACATTTATCTAACAGGTCAAATAGGTTCGGTAGGGAGGTTAGAGGTCTTGAGATCAACAGTAGTATATCGTCCGCATACAGGGCAACCTTGTGGGATTGTGCATGTAATGTAATCCCTGAGATATCTGGGTTGTTACGGATCTGCGCTGCCAGTGGCTCCATACAGAGGGCGAATAACAGGGGAGATAGTGGGCACCCCTGTCGTGTGCCGCTTTTAATTTGAAATAAATTTGAAGTGAACCCCTGATGGAGAACCCTGGCAGCGGGGCCAGAGTAGAGCGACAAAATCGCCCCACTCACCTTTTCACCAAAGCCAAATGCTCCAAGCGTCTGTTTTAGGTAGGGCCCGTCAATCCTGTCAAACGCTTTTTCTGCATCCAGACTCAACATCATAATGTTTAATTTCTGATTATTGGCTATTTCTAACAGATCAATGATTCGTCGGGTGTTGTCCGCAGCTTGTCTACCCATAATAAAACCGACTTGATCTGGATGAATGAGTCTGGGCAGGATATGACTTAATCTATTGGCCAGTAGTTTGGCGTAAATTTTAACATCCGTGTTGATTAGGGAGATTGGTCTATACCTATTGCAGTTCTGCGGATCCTTCCCTGGTTTATAAATTACTGAGATCGACGCCTGGAGCATCTGCTTCGGGAACGGGGCTCCTGCTAATAGAGCATTATTCATTCAGAGCAACCATGGGCTAAGTTCTTGGTGAACTTCTTGTAGTACTGCCTCGAAAAGCCATCAGGCCCCGGGGCCTTTGAGGGCTTGAGGTCTGTGATGACCTGGGTAAGTTCTTCCAATGTGAAATCAGCCTCTAGCACCTCCCTATCCAGCTCACTCAGCCCCGTCAGGTTGGACCTTGCTAGAAAATCTTCCACGGCCCTTGTGGTTTTGGGATTATGTGCCACTTTCTCTCCATTATATACATTTTCGTAGAATGATTTAAATTCCTCGACTATGCTTTTTGGGTTAGATGTGGAGGTGCCGTCCTTCAGGCGGACCACCTGTATATTATAGTTGGGCTGTCTGTTATGTAATTTACGCACTAGCATTGTATCTGGCCTGTTTGCCTTTTCATAGAATTTCCTCCATGACCAATTTAGGGATTTGTCAGCCTGGGAGACCATCAGCAGATTGAGTTCAATTTTGGTATTTTTTATCTCCAATAAGACCCCTGGGTCCAGTTTCTGTTTATGCCTTGGCTTGGAGGGCTGCGATCTTATTATTGCGCTCTCTCTTTCTACGGCCTGCAATGCCAATTAGTGTGTCCCTTATGGTTGCCTTATGGGCCTCCCAGAGGGTGAGATCAGAGCTCACCGAACCATAGTTAGTTGCAAAGAATTGATCAATCTCCTTGCCGACTGAGCCACAGATGTCTGGGATTTTAAGGAGTGACTCATTTAACTTCCAGTTTGCGCCAGGCCTATCAGAACGGATTTGGTTGCACCTCAGCTCTATAGGCGCGTGGTCCGACCATGAAATGTCATGGATCTTCGCTTGGGCGACCAAGGGGACCAGTCTACTAGATATGAAGAAGTAGTCGATTCTGCTGTAAGCATCATGAGGGTGGGAGTAGAATGTATAATTTTTTCAGTGGGGTGGATTTCCCTCCAGATGTCAACTAACTGTTTTTTTTAAAGCCTGCTTTTAGGTTATCTATCACCTTCTTCCGACAGTTTCTGGCAATACCAGACCTGTCCAGTTTTGGGTTTAGTGTTAGGTTGAAGTCTCCTGCTAGTATTATATGTCCCTTGGCCACCTGGTGTAGTTTCTGGAAAAATTCCCTAAAGAAGTCGTGACTTTGCTCGCAGGGAGCATATAATCGAGGCTAACGTTATTGATTGTTCTTGTATGGTTCCCACTATGATCAAGTATCTGCCTTCGCTATCTCTCTTGATTGTTTCTACAGTGAATGGTACCCTGTTATGAAAGATAACACCAACCCCTCTTTTTTTCCCCTCAGATGACGCTAAGTAGAATTGTGCAAATTGTCTATCCAGGTATTTGGGTGAACTGCTGCGGCTAAAATGGGTTTCCTGGACTAGGAGAATATCGACCTGTTTAATTTTAAAATCTGTGAACCGCTTTCCTTTTCGTAGGGTTGTTAAACCCTTTTACGTTGTTAGATAAAATATTCAGAGCCATTCACTTGGATCTATAGAGGGGCTGCGTCTTATGCTGATACTATAATTAAGTGGTCTGTATCTGAACCGTGCGGCTTCGTGTATGTGGGCTGTGATAAGCGTCTGTAGCGAGGTTTCACATATCCTCTGCTTGAGGGTAGCCCGCGTCCCAGGGAGAGGTGGGGTGGGGAGGGGGGGGGCAGGGGCAAAAAAGGGCATAAAAAAAAGAAAAGGGCCGTGTCTGGGCAGATCCAGAGTCGGCTCTCTTGCCCTACTTGTCGGACAGCCATCTGGTACCCGAATAGGGGGTGCTCTAGTGTTTTCGGGTCTGTCCTCCGTTGGGCTAAACAGCTCCCATGGACTACTTCCATGAGATACCTCCTGAGGCGCCGGCGAACAACCAGGGTTGGTTCCCACCGGCAGTGTTCAATGTACATGAAATGCGGTGTATTGTGGCACAAAATATCAGTCTTTATTATAACTTGGGAAAACTGGGTGTATTGTCAAACTTAACTTAACTTGACTTAACTTAGCTTTGGCTCCGCGGACGCGTCCCGGTGCCTGGAGACCCCCTCCCGACCGGAGGCACGCCGACCCCAGTTGGTGCTTCTTGTTTGCTTCTGCACAGGGGCACATGTTCCCCCCCCCTCCTCGTCTAGGAGCACAGTCCGGACTGGGAGGTGTCCAGTGTTGCATGACCTCCTCGAGGACGTCCCCGAGCACCCCGACACGCCGCCAGCCGACTGCTGTGATGCCATAGTGACCCTATAGCAAAAACATAACATTCAACTATAACGATTTACTGTAACTTGAACCGTTTTGGTTAACCTAACATGAACCGGACCTTCTTAAGTAAGTAGTACCCTTATCCCTCCCCCCTGAGAACTTGTGTGCCCTTCTGGCCGTTTCAGAGTCTCTGCAGAGACTAACCTCTCCCCCTTCCGTTGTTAGCCACAGCACCCGTCTGGGGTACAATATCTATCTCCTGCCAACCCCCGGGGGGGCACTATCTGCGATATACAGCTGTGAACGCTGCCCTGGTCTATTTGGTCTGGGGCTGGGGGTGCGCGGGGGCACCTTAGCTAATGGAGCTTATCCGTAGTTGAGCTTGTGGGGGACTGATTGTGGGATCTCTCTATCCTGTTGATCCTGGCGCTTATCTAAGGTATTACCCTCAACCCTCCTGAGACCTGTAGAGGATGCGCGGGGTATGGATAACTCCTCGCCTGCTCTCTGCTCTTTCCCACTTGCCCTCGGCCTCTCCCTCCCTCCGTTGGTCTCGTGTATCGCTCCCTCAGTCCTGGCTCAGTCTCGGTGGCTGTGGCTCCGGCTGCGATCTGCCCTCCGGAAGTGTTCCGTGACCCGGAAGTCCCTTGCGGAGCGGAAGTGCTTGGATGTGGGGATGCCTCTGCTGTGGTGCTGGGCTGTGCGCAGGTCTGTGGCGCCTCCTCCTCTCTCTTCGCGCCTTCAGCCTGTTTTCCCGCTCTCAGCCTCACCGTTGGTCCCAGAAGATGGCTGCTGACGTCACATTGCTGTAGTTCCCGGAGATGACCACCAGGGGGGGCAATGTAAGTTCTTCTATGGCCGGCGATATTAACATGGAGAGGGGAATGGGGTACGGTTCCCTTAAACGGCTCAATTGGTCCTGTTGAGCTGCGGAGGACTCGGATCTTCACGTGGTTTCGTCAGTCTCGGCTCCCACTCTGCTCCAGGACGTTTGCCACTCGGTTTTTGACTACTAGGAGGGCGAATGGAAACAGCCACCTATATCTGACACCCCTGTCCTGCAAGATTTTTGTCACCGGTCCCAGGTTGCGTCTTCTTGAGAGGGTAGCTGGGGAAAGATCCTGGTAGATCTGGAGTTTGAAACCCTCGAACTCCATGGTTCTTGATTCCCTGGCTATCCGACAGACAGAGTCCTTTATTTTGTAATAGTGGAGGCGGACAATTATGTCGCGTGGGGGGTCTCCTGGCTGTGGCTTCAATCTCAGGGCTCTGTGGCACCTGTCGAGATGTAAGTCCTGGGCTGCTTTATCTGGCAGGAGATGTTCCAGCCACTTCTGCACATATTCTTCAGGGTCGTTCACAGCCTCTGGGACCCCCCGAATGCGGACATTGTTGCGTCTATCGCGATTCTCCGCATCTTCTTGTTTGTCTGTGATGTCGCAGATTTTGTCCTGCAGTTGGGCCACCACTTTATTTGTCTGTTGGAGGGCCCTCGTGTTGGCGTCCATCTTGGTTTCCAATGCCCCGGTCTTCTCCCAAAGCCCGTATATATCCCTCCTCAGATTCCACAGTTCTCTGCGGAAGAACTGCTTCATTTCTGTGCAGAATTCCCTGAGGTCCTTTCTGGTGACCAGCTCTTGGTCATCCGCTCTCGGTGCTGGTCTGTCAGCTTCCGCGTCTGTCTGCATCGCTGGTGCAGGGGGTTCGGGGTCGTTTCCCGCTGTTTTTTTAAAATTAAAATATGTGGTGACCGAGGGGTCTTTTTGCTTAGATTTCGCCTTTGTCTGCATCACTGGGTATTCTGATCGATGATCGTGCCGATATGCTGCTTGGGGGGTCACTTGATGTGCCACTTTTTATTGATAATTATGCCGGTGCGAGCGGAGCTAGAAACCTAAGCTTCCATCCACTCTGGCTTCGCACATGCGCCTCGTTGGGGTATTTTTTACATGGATTGGGAGTGTTCAGGTATTAACATGGATTGGGGGTGTTGGGGTATTTTTTACATGGATTGGGGGTGTTGAGGTATTTTTTACATGGATTGGGAGTGTTCGGGTATTAGGAAATCTTGATCCCGTGGGGTCCGGTGGCGGAGCACAGCTACACAAAGCAAAGGGGGCTGCAACCAGTATAGAGGCTAAAACAGTTTATTAGGTGGTCATAGGAAACAAGTGAACTTGTTTCCAGTATATCATGTACCAGTATATCACTTCAATTATCCTGTGAGTCCACAGCAGCATTCATGCATGCCCAGATACCCTGAGTATAATCACATATGCCTGACTCCTATACATATACATAGGATTGCTGAGCCCCTCACATAGGGATTATATCCCAGACTTACCACGTGTTCGGGTATTATTAACATTGATTGGGGGTGTTGGGGTATTTTTTACATGGATTGGGGGTGTTGGGGTATTTTTTACATGGATTGGGGGTGTTGGGGTATTTTTTACATGGATTGGGGGTGTTGGGGTATTTTTTACATGGATTGGGAGTGTTCGGGTATTATTAACATGGATTGGGGGTGTTGGGGTATTTTTTATACGGATTGGGGGTGTTGAGGTATTTTTTACATGGATTAGGGGTGTTGGGGTATTTTTTTACATATATACTGTGAAGTATTTTATATACGAAACGCGTAGGCGAGGGCGCGTTCCTTATCTTTACCCATTGAGGTACTTGCAAGCAGCTTTTGACTGTGTTCGGGACATTTGCTGGCCTAGTTATTGCCTAGTGCGGCACAACACAATCTGTGGACAGACGCCGATTGATGACGTCACACGCGCACACGTGAAAACAACCGGGAACGGCAGGAGATACCTTCTCTACAGCAACTGGCGAGGGCCGTCCATATCGTGAAGTGGAGGAACTTCAATTGGAGTGGAGCTTTTCTAACCCTGGGACCCTGCTAGCAGAGAGGAGAAATCCAAGCCGGAAATAGCAGATTTTGTGTTGCTGTGTTCACCGAGCTGTGAACATGTCCCTAACTGTCATGCGGTGTTTTTAATCTTGATGTACGTGCAATACTTACCACTGTTATAAAAATATTTATTTTTAATATACACCTATGAGGCTTTTTTGCGCTGTTTTCTTTTTGTTTTGTACTAGTTCTGGAGTGCTGAGCCATCCCACAAGAACAGCGGCATAAACCTCATCTTAAACAAGGTTGTTTTATTTCCTATAAAGGTCACTAAGTCACTATCACATTCAATACAATTTATGAGCGCAGATCACTTTTTTTGTATCACTATGTATGTATGTATGTATATATATATGTATATGTAATATATTATATATATATGTAATATTATAGGTCTATATTATATATGATAAATATATATATATATAATTATATATACAGTGGTCGACAAATCACCAAAAAATCTATCGTCAGCCGAACAAAAAATCTATCGTCGCCACCTAGTACCACACGTGTGCGCTGGGCGAATAGGAGCTCACCCCACCGATGTTAAATACACTCGCCCGGGGGCGTGCAAATGTTAGGTTGTCGAACACTGATTATATAATATTCCAATGCACAGCCGGCACAATATGCAAGTAAATAAGTTTTTGTGCTTATCCCATAAAGCAATAACAGACCATACGCTACCGGGTAGCAACACGACATCAGGGACAGCACGCAGGTAAGAAATCATAAATTTTCTATTTTGTGATAGAAGAACAAAAACCGATGTTTCGGTCCCCCCAGTGGGACCTTCACCCCCCCCCCCCCTGCTGGGGGACCGAAAAGTCGTTTTTTGTGTCTAACAAATATGAAAAATTTTATGATTTACTTACCTGCGTGCTGTCCTTGATGTCGTGTTGCTACGTGGTGGTGCGTGTGTGTGTGTGTATATGTGTTATAATGATGTATATGTATGTATGGTAGTATGATGTTATGTGTTGGGTAGTGGGGTTTTGATGCATTGGGGGGGGGGTATGTGTTGCATATTTGGGGTGGGAAGTTTTTGGTATATATCCTGTGGGGGGAATTGTGTGTGTGGGGGGGGGTACGGAATGATGTGAGCGTGGGTAATGACAGAGGAGAGGAGAGAGGGGTGAGTGAGAAAAGGATAGTAGAGTGAAGAGGGGAGATAAATATATGTGAGGGGCGGGAGGGTGAGAGGGAAAGGAGGAGAAAATACATGGGGAGGGGGAAAGAGAGGGGGCTCTGAGGTGGTGAAATGGGGGGGGGGGGGTGGCGGCAATACCGCCGACACGGGGGGGGGGGGCTGCTTAAAATGTTTGTCCCGGGCCCCACGATTTCTGTTGGCGGTCCTGTATTCAATGATTAAGAACCGTAAAAAGAAAAAAAATCATAATGTCTTTTTCTTTCTGATATGTTATTGCACGTTTCCCATTTATTTCCCTTTTATTAGGTCCCACAAACATGGTGTGAGAGTTATTTGGGGCAATGCAGGGTTCTGATGAAGCTCAGTGTCAGACCCGCGGGGGTCTGTGTGAGGGAGCGGGGGTCTGTGTGGGAGCGGGGGGTCTGTGTGAGGGAGCGGGGGTCTGTGTGAGGGGAGCGGGGGTCTGTGTGAGGGAGCGGGGGTCTGTGTGAGGGAGCGGGGGGTTGCGTAGTCGAGGGAGCGGGGGTCTGTGTGAGGGAGCGGGGGTCTGTGTGAGGGAGGGGGGGGTCTGTGTGAGGAGGGGGGTCTGTGTGAGGGAGCGGGGTCTGTGTGAGGGAGCGGGGGGTCTGTGTGAGGGAGAGGGGGGTGTGTGTGAGGGAGCGGGGGGTCTGTGTGAGGGAGCGGGGGGTCGTGTGGGGGAGAGGGGGGGTTGTGTGAGGAGCGGGGGGTTGGTAGGGAGCGGGGGGTGGTGGGTGTGTGAGGGGGAGCGGGGGGGGTTGTGTGAGGGTGGGGCGGGGGGGTTGGGGTCTGTGTGAGGGAGCGGGGGGGTCTGTGTGAGGGAGTGGGGGGGGTCTGTGTGAGGGGGAGCGGGGGGTGTGTGTGAGGGAGGGGGGTCTGTGGGAGGGGGGGGGGGGGCTCTGTGTGAGGGAGCGGGGGTTGTGTGAGGGAGTGGGTGGGGGGGGTATGTGGGAAGGAGCTGGGGGGTAGAGGGGGGGGTGGGGTTCTGTTTGGGAGGGGGGGGTCTGTGTGAGGGAGCGAGGGGGGGGGGGTCTGTTGTGAGGGAGCGGGGTTGGGGACTCTGTGTGAGGGAGCAGTGGGGGGGGGGGGACTCGTGTGAGGGAGCGGGAGGGGTCTGTGTGAGGGCAGGGGGGGTCTGTGTGAGGGAGGGGGGGGGGGGGGGTCTGTGTGAGGGGAGGTGGGGGGGGGGTCTTGTGTGAGGGAGCGGGGGGGGGTATGTGGGGGGAGAGGGGGGAGGCGTGTGAGTAGGGGGGTCTGTGTGAGGGAGCGGGGGCGGGGTATGTGTGGGAGCGGGGTGTGGGCGGGGGGGGTCTGTGTGAGGGAGGGGGGTCTGTGTGAGGGAGCGGGGGGTCTGTGTGAGGGAGCGGGGGGTGGGTGAGGGAGGGGGGGGGGGTCTGTGTGAGGGAGGGGGGGTCTGTGTGAGGGAGCGGGGGGGTCTGTGTGAGGGAGGTGGGGTCTGTGTGAGGTGGAGCGGTGGGGTGGGTCGAGGGAGAGGGGGGGTGTGTGAGGGAGCCGGGGGGTGGGGGGGTAGTGTGAGGGAGCGGGGTTCTGGTGAGGGACGGCGGGGGGGGTCTGTGTGAGGGAGCGGGGGTCTGTGTGAGGGAGCGGGGGGGGGCTGTGTGAGGGAGGGGGGGGGCTGTGTGAGGAGCGGGGGGTGGGGTCTGTTGTGAGGAGAGCGGGGGGGGGGGGTATGGTGGTGGGAGCGGGGGTCTGTTGGAGGAGCGGGGGGGGGGGTGGGGGGGGGGGGGGGGGTCTGTGTGGGAGGGGGGGTCTGTGTGAGGGAGCGGGGGTCACGAGGGGTGTGTGAGGGAGTCGGGGGGGGGGGTCTGTGTGGGGGAGGGGGGGGTCTGTGTGAGGGAGCGGGGGGGTCTGTGTGAGGAGAGGGGGGGGGTCTGTGTGAGGGAGCGCGGGGGGGGTCTGTGTGAGGGAGCGGGGGTCTGTGTGAGGGATGCGGGGGGAGGGCTCTGTGTGAGGGAGCGGGGGTCTCGGTGGGGGGGGGGTCTGTGTGAGGGAGTGGGGGGGGGGGGTCTGTGTGAGGGAGGGGGGGTCTGTGTGAGGAAGGGGGTGTGTGTGAGGAGGAGGCGGGGTAGTGTGAGGGAAGGGGGTCTCGTTGTTGAGGGAGTGGGGTTGTTGTGAGGGAGGGGGGGTATGTGAGGGAGAGGGGGGGGTTGGAGTGAGGGAGAGGGGGGGGGAGGTCTGGTGGGAGGGGTCTGGTGCGGAGGGTGAGGGGGGGGTCTGTGTGAGGGAGCGGGGGGGGTCTGTGTGAGGGAGCAGGGGGGGGCTGTGTTGAGGGAGCGGGGGGGGTCTGTGTGAGGGAGCGGGGGGGGGTCTGTGTGAGGAGCGGGGGCTGTGTGAGGGAGCGGGGGGGAGGGTTTGCTGAGGAGGGGGGTTTGTGTGAGGGAGAGGGGGAGGGGGTCTGGGTGAGGGAGACGGGGGGGGTATGTGTGAGGAGTGGGTGGGGGGGGGGGTCTGTGTGAGGGAGCGGGGGGTCTGTGTCGAGAGGGAGGCGGGGGGGTGGAGTCTGGGTGTGAGGAGACGGGGCAGGTTGTGTGAGTGGGAGCGGGGGGGGGTGGTGAAGGGAGCGGGGGGGTCTGTGTGAGGGAGCGGGGGGGGGGTCTGTGTGAGGGAGAGGGGGGGTGTGTGAGGGAGCGGGGGAGAGGGCTCGTGTGAGGGGAGGGGGGTCTCGGTGGGGGGGGGTTGTGTGAGGGAGCGGGGGGTCGTGTGGGAGCGGGGTGGGTATGTGGTGAGGGAGCGGGGGGTCTGTGTGAGGGAGCGGGGGGGGGTAGGGGTGAGGGAGAGCGGGGGGGGGGGTCTGTGTAGGGAGCGTGGGGGGGGTCTTGTGAGGGAGGGGGGGGGGGGCTTTGTGTGAGGCAGGGGCGGGGGGGGGGGGGGGGGGGGGGGCGCTGTGTGAGGGAGCGGGGGGGGCTCTGTGTTGAGGGCGGGGGGGGGCATGGGGGGCTCCACACAGCCACTGGAGCCACCCGGGACTCAGCCTAAACCACGCCCCCAGCAGAGACACTCTAAGCCACGCCCCCAGCAGAGACACTAAGCCACGCCCCCGGCAGGGACACTCATGGTGTCTCTTCACCTTTAACATTAACCCCTCTGCTGCTGGTTATTATTATTGCTGTGATTGGCTGCTGCTGGACACGTGGACACGCATGGGCAGCAGGAAGCAATCCCTTCTCAGCCGGGCAGAGAGCAGCAGCAGCAGCAGCGTCTCCCACACATGCAGCAGCTGGGAGGGGCCGGGAGAGTCAGGCAGGATCCCCCCTCTGCGGTGAGTGTCCGCGCGCCGCCGCCTGTATAGCTGCCCCGCCCCCTGAGCCTCTCCTGCGCTAACCAATGAGCGAGCCCCGCTGCTGCAGGGGAAGAACCCCACACATTGTAACTCAGGGAACCTCCTTTACCGGAGCGCGCGCCTGTATCACGTGATCAGGGCCACTGCTGCTAACAACACGGGGATTGTGGGTAACGGGTGAGTGGGGCGGCGGCTGTGTGTGTGGGGGGCTCTGTGAGGAAGCAAGGGTGGGGCGGCTCTGTGTGAGGGTGCTCTGTGAGGGTGCAGGGGGGGAGAAGAAGACCCTGTGTGAGGGAGCAGGGGGCTACTTGTAATTAAGAACAGCAAAGAGAGAGAGCACTCAGAGGTAACTCAGCAAAATAATGTATTGAAACAGACAGAAAAATTACCTGCTGGATGGTAACGTACTTATTACTTACATTATTTATGGGACTAGCACCAGGCCTTTCTGGATATCTACATTTGGTACATGTATGTATGTATGTATGTATGTATGTATGTATGTATGTATGTATGTAGTCACTACTAGGAACAAAACATGACATGAATAAACCTACAACATAAACAATGAGAGGGAATGGGTAAATGAAGGGGGGGGGGGAGGAATGGGGAAGGGAAAGGATAAAAAAGCCCCAAGAGATGTGAATGAAAAATAAAAAAATACAAATAAGTGTCTTTCAATAGCTACTGGGTGTCGCTGCCGGTCTTCAGGAAAAACCACCTTCCTTTTAATCTGTAGCATAATCCCATAGCATAATACTGTCATTTAATGTTCAAAATAAACATGCAAGTGAATCACGGGCACATGTACACACACACACACACACACACACACACACACACACACACATGTACACATGTACACACACACACATGTACACATGTACACACACACACACACACACACGTACACACACACACACACACGTACACACACACACACATACGTACACACATACACACATACGTACACACATACACACATACGTACACACACACACACACACATACACACATGTACACACATGTACACACACACATGTACACACACACATGTACACACACACGTACACACGTACACACACACACACGTACGTACACACACGTACACACACACATACACACACATACACACACACATACACACACATACACACACACACACACACACACACACATACACATACACATACACATACACATACACATACACACACACATACAGGCATACCCCGCATTAACGTACGCAATGGGACCGGAGCATGTATGTTAAGTGAAAATGTACTTAAAGTGAAGCACTACCTTTTCCCCACTTATCGATGCATGTACTGTACTGCAATCGTCATATACGTGCATAACTGATGTAGATAACGCATTTGTAACAGGCTCTATAGTCTCCCCGCTTGCTCACAGCTTTGGTACAGGTAGGGAGACAGTATTGCTGTTCAGGACGTGCTGACAGGCGCATGCGTGAGCTGCCGTTTGCCTATTGAGCGAGATGTACTTACGAGTGTACTTACAGTGAGTGTCCTTAAACCGAGTATGCCTGTACATATACACACACACACATATATACAAACACACACACATATACAAACACACACACATATACAAACACACACACAGACATACATATTGTCACAATGACACCAACTTTTATCAACACATTTATATTTCTGGGTACTTGATTGAACAGAACAAGTTGCAAAATAAGATTTGATTTATTTCCTTAATAGACAAACACACGACATTTGCAGAATACACTTAAAACAACACTCACTGGGATAAGGAAATGAAAGAAATTGTCCTTTGCTTGCCAGTGCAAGAAATGCAGCCTTGGTTTTAAAAGTTCTGTGGTTTTGTTGTTGTTAACCCCTTAACTCCTGGACTGGTTGCTGCTGTGCTGGAACAAAGTCTTGCATCTTTACATCATGGATCAAAATTCAGGAATCACACTTGGAATACCTGGGGAGCCACAGTTATAGACTGCCCAAAGCTATCTTTAACATGTGGATCCAATCCCCTCGTGGGAACAAAAAAACCCACGAATAGCCAAGTTACCCACAGTTCATAAGACCGGTCAAAAGGGCTGTCCGGTGGGCAGGGCGCATGGGTCAGGTTGACGCCCATGCCACTTAGCATACCTGGGCTACACCCATAACTTGGGGCCACTGTGTCTGATTTCTGACTCAGAGGTGTCACTAGCCTGACATCTGCTGTGCATCAGTATGCCAGTATTGTATACATTATGGGTCTCTGGGTCTTTTCATAACTGACACTCTTTTAGACAGGGGGACTCTAAATCTGTGAGAGCCTTTTGAAGCTCCGTCATAAAAATACCTACAGCCCATTGAAATGCCAGTTTCTATACTGCCATCGTGTGTCGGTTAGAGGGTATGGCAAGCAATACATTTTGTCTTTTCACATGGCAGACAGGGAATGGCTTGTAAATGGGGGACAAAAAACGTCTGGGACAGGGCAACCACCGTAATGCATAGCAAATTTGGTATTAACCCCATCCTCCCCGTCACACCTCCCCCACTCAAGACGCATGGACTGCCCTGTCCGGTGGCTGGGCTGACCTGCCAGCTCTTGAAGTTAGTAAGTCCTGAGGGCTGTCCTGGCTGGAAAGGCCATCAGGATTACCATGCTCACTTCCCTTCTTGTGCTGGATGGTGAAGTTCCTCTCCTGTAAGGCAAGACTCCAGCGCAAAAGTTTAGCATTTTCCCCTGACACCCTCTGTAACCAACTCAAAGGATTGTGGTCAGTTATTACCGTGAAATGTCTGCCATACAAATAAGGCTGTAACTTCTTTAGAGCCCACACTATGGCCAGACACTCTCTCAATGGTGGCATATGCCACCTCTCTGGGCAGCAGCTTGCGGCTTAGATATACTACTGGGTGCTCATCGCCCTCCTCCCCCACTTGGCTGAGTACAGCCCCAATGCCAAAGTCTGAGGCATCAGTCTGCACCAGGAACTTTTTTGCATAGTCTGGAGCGGCAAGTATAGGAGCGCTAGCTAGTGCAGTCTTTAATGCAGGAAACGAGACCTCACAGGCAGGAGACCAGACTACCAGCACAGACTGTCGCTTCTGGGTCAAGTCAGTCAGGGGTTTGGCAATGGCGCTACACTGAGGGACAAACTTTCTGTAGTAGCCTGCGGTGCCTAGGAAAGCCATGACTTGCTTCTTGGTTTTGGGAATGGGCCACTGCACTATAGCATCCACCTTAGCTGGTTCTGGCTTAAGATGCCCGCCACCCCCCCTGTGCCCTAGGTACAGTACTTCGGCCATCCCTACTAAGCACTTGGTGGGTTTCAACGTGAGTCCCGCTTCCCTAATCCTGGCTAGCACCGCAGCTACATGCAATAAGTGTGAGTCCCACAAATTACTAAAGACAGCAATGTCATCCAAGTATGCCCTTGCATACCCTCTAGCAAGCGATTGACCAGGCGTTGAAAGGTAGCCGGTGCATTTTTCATCCAGAATGGCATCACTAGAAATTCATAGAGGCCAATAGGGGTAATAAATGCAGACTACTTCTCTCTAGCCTCCAGGGTCAAAGGCATCAGCCAGTACCCTTTACTGAGATCCATAGTCGTCAGATACCTTGCCCCCGCGAGTTCATCTAACAACTCATCCATGCGCGGCATGGGGTAGGCATCTGACACTGTGCCCGCATTGAACTGCCGGTAGTGCACACAGAACTGGGTGGTTCCGTGTTTCTTAGACACCAGGACTACCGGACAAGCCCATGGGCTCTGGGATGGTACAATTACCACTAGGGCCAGCATCTCTTCTACCTCCCTCTCTATACTGCCCTTCACCTCTGCTGACACTCTATAAGTGTGCTTATGCAGAGGTCTCAGATCCCCTGTCAGCACTGGGTGATATGCAATGTGTGTCTTCCCTGGCTTGTCTGAGAACAGAGCCCTATGCTTCTCTAGCATAGCCCGGGCTTCTGCTCTCTGCCTGACACTCAGCTGAGCCCCTATCTCCACCTGCTCTATGGTACCTCCCTGCCTAGCCTCCCCCAGGAGATCAGGCAGAGCCTTGCTCACCGGATCCCCCATCGGTGGGCTGCAAATGGCCAGTACTGACGCCACACTCGGTGCTATGTACTCCTTCAGCATGTTGATGTGAAAAGTCTTATTTCTCCCTGTCTCAGCATCTACCTGCACAACATAGTTGCACTCGTTCATGTTTCGCAGTACTGGATAATGTCCCGACCAGACAGACATTAATTTGTTCTCCCGAATGGGCTTGAGAACAAGTACCTGCTGTCCTGGGATGAACTTTCTGCTACGGGTATTCTGATCATACTAAGTCTTCTGCTTGGTCTGAGCAGCCCTAAGGTTGTCCTGTGCCAACCCCATGAGCATCTCTAACCGGTCTCTGAGATCTATCACATTCTGAAGCACAGAAGCATCAGTAGTGGTAGTCTCCCCTTCCAGAGGTCCCCGTACCCTGCGACCATATAGCAGTTCAAAGGGAGAGAATATGTAAAATAAGGGGAATAAACCCCGTGTTGTCCGGTGCTCCACAATGTGCACGTGACTAGTGGTATAAAGAAATGCAAATTCTGGTATATATAGCTATAAAGATGACAATCCTGCTGCAGATAATGTAATAAATGGTTGAGAGTCTTAAAGGAAGAACGTAAAACAGACTAATAACCTGGGTGGGGGAGCTAGTGTACAGGAACTAGATAGACAGGCGGAGAAGCAACCGTGGATGCCCCTCTCCTGTACTCACGGGAAACTAGAACCTGCTGCCCTTACCCGACCTGGTGTCTTCACTGTTCGTTCCGTTTGCTTGCCAGTCCCAGCTCTGTGAAACTTGCGCACGTGCGTGACGTCACCGCAGGAAATGAACAATTTCTTCTGGGGCAGACCCAGCGTGTCCTGCGCTCTGGTGCTCCTCACAACTCCAAGGGGCGGCCCCAGTATGGCACGCTGGAAAGGAGTCATGGCTCCTCAATGTAGTAGGGATTGCCTGCGTGCTCCAGCCAAATTGGTAACAGGAAAAAGGGAGAGAAGCCTGTAGATTCTTGTGACACCTCTCGGTACGCAAACAGCAAGTGCTGCAGGTGAATCTCCCAGTCTTTTCCCTCTGCCTCTATATAAATGTTCGCAGCATCTGCTTCAGGGTACCATTGAACCTCTCACATAGTCCGTTGGTTTGGGGGTGGTAAGGGGTCGTGCGCTGGTGCTTCACCCCGAACGCATCCCAGAGACACTGGAGCAATTCACTCGTGAACTGCGACCCCTGATCGGTTAGGATCTCACTAGGGAAACCTACCCTAGAAAAAATAGCTAACAGAGCTTTAGCTACTGCCCTAGCATCAATACTGGCAAGTGCTCCCGCCTCAGGGTACCGGATTGCAAAATCCACCACGGTGAGAATGTAGCGCTTTCCTGACCAGCTGGGAACCATTAGGGTCCCACGAGGTCCATAGCCACCCGCTGAAAGGGTTCCCCTATTACCGGTAACGGGTTCAGGGGGGCCTTCACACGGTCACCCGCCTTACCTACTCGCTGGCAGGCGTCACAGGATCGGCAGAACTCTGCTGCCTCACTGCTTGCCCCCGGCCAATAGTAACGCTGCAACAGCCGGGCTCGCGTCCTACGACCCCCTGATGCCCTGCTAGTGGAAAGGAGTGGGCTACCCGCAACAACTGCTGCCTATACTCCAGGGGTACCACTAGCTGTCTCTTCCCCGTCCATACCTCATCTAACCCGGTGGTCCCTTGCTCTCTATATAGGAGCCCGTGGTGCCACAAGAAGTAATCAGACCCCTTGGTTGGCTTGACTCGGACGCCCGCAGTCTCATGCCCTCCAAGCTGGGATCAGATCGCACCGCATCCTTAAACTGGGCACCTAACTCTGGCCACCCCCGGTCACATCTGAGTTAGGGGTACAGGGAACAGTAAGTCAGTGTCAGAAAGCGATTGAGTCTGGCTTACCGGTCTGGTCTCTGCAGAGACTACTGGAACTGTAGGTCTCAAATGCAGGGGGACAGGGGCTGATTCTGCTGCGATCCTTGCTGACCGGCTCCTGGTGATCGCTGCAACAAGTGCCAGCTCAGTGGTAAAAACACAGGTAACGTGTCGTAGGTCGTTACCCAGCAAGACCTCTGCATCTAACCCAGGCAAAAACTCCACCTCCCTCATGCCACATCCGGCACCCCAGTCCAAAAAGACCCGGGCAACCTGGAGTGACCGCGGTCCTCCGTCTGGCATTCACACTTGCATCCCGATACACGGGAGCAAATCCTCTGGCCGCACCATATCAGGGCGAACCAGAGTCACGGTGGCACTGGAGTCTAGCAAGCCGTCCGCCTGCCGGTCTCCGATAGTCACCTTCCGCAGATGCTTCTGCCGGACATCGTTGGGCTGCATCCCGACTGGAGCAACCTGATGTCCCACGCTCTCAGCTGCTGGTCCCGAGGTGGCAAGTGCAATCTCTCCGCTGGGCATCCCTCTGTGGGCTGGTTCCACGGCTGTACTTGGCTCCTCTGTTTGTGCCAGTCACACACGGGCGACGAGCCTCGCAGCTGGTGAGCGTTGCCCCTGATGGTGTCCCTGGTCCGGACAATCTGGCCTGAGATGTCCAACTTTATTGCAGGAATAACACCGCCTCTCATGCTTGAACTCTGCAGCCTTGGGTGTGCTGTTTGCTGCCGCAGGCTGGTGTGTCCACTGAGGGGTAGTCTTAGTGCCCTGGGCTGCGCGGCCCGCTCCTTTGGGTGTTACAGGGTCCTTCATTGCAACTCGGCTGGCCACATACTCATCTGCCATTTTCGCTGCATCCTCATAGGTCTGAGGTTTATGGTCATAGACCCATCCCCTCACATCTGTGGGAAGCTGCTGCAGCAGCTGTTCTTGAAAGAATAAGTCCAGCAGGGTATGGAATTTTGTAACCCCTTTCCCCTCCACCCACTGAGTCCCGTGCAAAGCCATCCTACTGGCATAGGTGCTGTATGACTCTCCGGGGAGTACTACCCCCGTCCGGAACTTGCCCCTGTAAGATTCTGGGGTCAGGGCATACTGGGTTAGCAGCTTGCTTTTCACATGACCGTAGTCATCGGCATCCACGTGTGGAATACCCATCACAGTCCGTTTGGCTTTGCCAGATAACAGTGGTCGCAGTCTGACCACCCAGTCCCTTCTTGGAATTCGGAACCGGGAACACTGCGTATCGAAGTCATTCAGGAATATACGCACACACACACACACACGGAGGAGTGGTGTGCTGGAGAGTGTCCAGTGAGTGCTGGTAGAGTGTGCAGTGAGAGAGTGTGCTTTTTAAATTCGGGGTCCATCCTAAAACCGTGTTCTAAGCGAATCCGCGCTATAACGGGGTTGAGATATAGATGTGTGTGTCTGCATACATATACGCACGCACGCGCATACACACCCGCGCGCACACATACACACGCGCGCGCGCACACATATACACGCACACATATACACGCACACATATACACGCGCGTGCGCACATATACACACACACGCGCGTGCGCGCACACATATACGCGCGTGCACACATATACACGCGCGCACACAATACCCCAATCACACAGTGACGTAAATGGTACCCCAAAAAAACAGCAATGTGCTCCTAATATTGGGGGCTGGTGATTATCTGGAACAGAATAATATGATGACAAGAAATAAAAAAAGTTGTCCCCTAAAGAGCCCTCGGAATATCCAAAAAATAACAGTTTATTAAACACACATATAAAAAAGACGTAAGCTATAAACAAACACACAGGATCCCAAAAGTACTCTCTGATCCAGGGTAATAATTATGCAAATATATAAGGATAGTGGCAAATGCAGTAAGCACAGATGACACAGGGAGCAGAAGCTCACTGTAATCACGACGGCCGGTCATATAAATATATACAGGTGGGTACCCCTATGCACAGATATGGCTTACATGGAGCATGTGACATGCTCTGTGGGAAGGGGGCCCCTGTGTGAGGGAGCGGGGGGGGGGCTCTTGTTATTAACATGGAAAATAAATTAAATGATAAAATCAGGACAAAGAGAGGCAGAGGCCTAGCATGGCCGTCGCCCACATAAGGGCTGCTGTGACTAGAGGGTGGGAGCTGTGGCTGGCTCTCCTCCCCCCACGAGGTTTGTTAGATTCGCACGCGCGCCAACGGACAAGGTACTCGCGCAGGCTATTTAAACCCGGCGCTTGCTTGAGCTCTTCATTTTTTCGAGGACTATATCCTTTCAAAACATCTAAAACAATTGCATGTAATACAGACCATGTATGATAAATACAGCGTGGTGGGATTATGACGAGCAGTTCAGGCAGAGGTGGCAGGGAGGTTTGAGTTTGGGGAAGATGGACATGGAATTGTGGATGAACCTAGTGGGACAGGGGAAGCAAGGGGGTAACGCGCCATTCCCCAAGGGGCCGGGTGGGCGGCCTGACAATTATTCAACGAGTAGGAGCAAGACAGGGGAATGTTGGGCGTCTAATAATGATAAACACTGTACGCTGGGGGCGGGTTGCAAGTTTAGACGTGTGTAGCCAGTGTGGGGATAACCATCCCATCAAGAAGTGCTTCAAAGCCTCAGGCAAACCCAACCAGGAGAGAGGGCATGCCTCTAACAAAGGCCCCAACACCGGTCAGCCTTGGCGGTTTGAGCCGTTGGTTAAGGGGGTACCCCGACCGGGAGAAGGCAAGGTTCATGGAGGAGGGGCCTAAAAGGGGGTTTCATATACCAGTGGAGGGGGCAGTACAAGCGAGGCAAGTGAGCCGAAATTTGAAATCTGCTAACACACACACACACACACACACACACACACACACACACACACACACACACACACACACTTAAATTAAAAATAGAGATAAAATTGGGACGTATGGTGGGCCCATTCGCATCCCCCCACCCCTCCTCTCTCCCCAAGCTAATTATTTTCCCGCTGGGTGTGGTGTCTAAAAAGGACCCGGGCAAATTCAGGCTAATACAACACCTGTCATATCCAGGAGGGGGGGTCTGTAAATGATGCCATAGACCCAGAGCTATGCCGGGTACAATACCGATCATTCGACGCTGCCATAGGAATAATTGAAACATATGGGGAGGGAGCACTATTTGCTAAAATGGACATAGAATCAGCCTTTCGACTGTTACTTTTGGCCCCCAGCAGCTTCAGATTCATAGGGTGCACATTTGAGGGGCGTATTACATTGATAGATGGCTCCCCATGGGTTGTGCTATTTCATGCGCCTACTTTGAGCCATTTAGTACTTTCCTACACTGGTGCATAGTCAGTAAGTGCGCAACTGTGCTAGTCCCAGTCTATCTGGATGACTTCCTGCTGGTGATTCCCCCGGGTTCCCTGCTGTGCGACAAGTTGCCAGAGAGTACTAAGGGGATTATGAAGAAATTGGGGGTTCCCATAGCAGAGGAGAAAACTGAAGGCCCAACACCATAGCCAAATCACTAGGGAACTGAGGGCAGACCTGGAGGTATTGGGGGGTTGGGGGAGGTTTCTCAGGCAATTTAATGGGAGAAGGCTGTGGGTCAGGGACAGCGAGACCAGCGACACCCTGCAGTTATTCACTGCCACGTCAGGGGGTGCACGGGTTTGGGGCATACTTTAGAGGGGAGTGGTCTGCAGGTCCATGGCCAACTGATTGGGCGGAGACGGGGCTAACTAAGAACATAGCAGGTGTGGGAAATGAATCCCTGTAGGTGCTACAAATGTTTCTGCAGTGTTGTGCAATATAGCATAGGAGTCCAGGCAAGAGTATACTTCTTATGCAGTATATAGGGCACTGAATGCTCACTTGATAGCCATATGATAGGGTAATAGAGTGGTATGCAGGCACCACAGCAGGTGTGTGAAATGTACCCTCACTGAAGAGAGCACACCCCACACCCACTTATGGGACGGCACCCCTCAACCCATAGGCATGAGACATGATAATGACATGAAAACAAGTAACTCACGAAACCTTCCTGGACTGGTGTAGCGTGCCTCCTTCCAGTAATGATGAATCCAAGTAGAAAAGAAAGTGGTGGAGCACTGCTGAAAAAATGAATGAAAGGGCTGGAGGCTGCTAGCAAATAAAAAATGCTTCCCACAGCGCGAAACGCGTCAGTTACCCCTTGTTTTGTAGCCCGGTCTACTAATGCCATAACATTAAAGCATTTTTTATTTGCTAGCAGCCTCCAGCCCTTTCATTCATTTTTTCAGCAGTGCTCCACCACTTCCTTTTCTACTAACTAAGAACATGGCTTTCCTGGAGTTGTTCCCCATTATAGCAGCAGTGGAGTTATGGGCCAAGGAATTGGCAAACAAGCCTATAGTATTCTGGTCAGACAATTTGGGGGTGATAGAGGCAGTGACTGGCCTATCGGTGGCAACATCACCACCAGTGTTAAGGTTATTGCGCAGGCTGGTCCTGCAGTGCATGCTGGGAAATATAAACTTTAAAGCAAAGCATGTCCCAGGAAAGCTTAATATAATCGCAGATGCATTATCTCGCTTTAACTGGCCTGCATTTAGGTGGGCAGCCCGAGGCGCGCAGGAAAGAGGTTTAACCTGCCCAAATTACCTGTATGAGTTAGGGCAGAGGGATTGATGGATTTGGTGCAGCAATCGCTAGCCTTTCGCACGTGGAAAACGTATAACAGCGGGTTACATTAGGTTCCAGCAGGCGAGTAATTAAATAATCGTGCAGTTCTAACATGCTTTCTGTCTTCACAGCGGGAAAAGCAGACGCAGCGTGGGAAGTTTGGCTGATAGGTCATTCTTTCATTTACTGGGCCCAGGAGCTGGCAGCGAGCACGCTGAGTCTGCAGCTGGGAATCCCACAAGAGAGCATGAGCATACGGTGGCTGGGTAAGAGAGGAAGGTGCTGGTGAGATTTGGTGCCAACCACCACAAGTGCGCTGGCAGTCTATGGATGAAAGCCCCACGTGATAATGATCCACCTGGGCAGGAACAATATATCTCCAGATACACGCAGACTGTGCCAGATTTAAAGCTCTCTGGAGTGACGCAGTCGTTATTTGGTCAGAAATGATACGTCGGCTAATATGGAGTGGGGCTTTCAGTTGGGTGGGCATTGAGAAGGCAAGGCGAGAAGTGAGCAGAGACAACCATAAGTTTATCCTCTCTTGTGGGGGGCTGACTGTGAAGCATGTAGAATTTGAGGACAGGAGGCGTACTTGGCACAGGAGGTTTAGGGTCACTGTCACGGGAGACCAAGTCTTATCATCACGTTAATACCGGGATTCTGGGTTGGGCAAAATAAATTGTAATTTATTTCCTTTTCAAACAAACACACAATTCTTCACAATTACACTTAATAAACACTTACTGGGATGCGGAAATGAAAATGTCCACGGAACGAATGACTTGAAAACAAAGTCTCTGGGCACCCCTGCACGCATGCAAGTTGGTGTGCGATTTGACAATCCTTGGCTAGCGGCGCAAGTTGCCACCCCTGTATCTCCGCCGGAAGAAATCTTTTCGTTAAGTCCTTACAGGATTCGTTCGGAAATCCTGAGCTCAAACGAATTCTGGAAGAGGGGCTCCATCCTTGGTTACGATGTAGTTAACCCCTCATACTCTGGAATCGCTGATGCTGTACTTGGACGGATCTTGGCGAATCTCAGATGAATCTAACTAGGACTGGGCTGCAGGCATTTTCATAGGGTTAAGGGTCCTCTCTCTAACATACCCAGCCAATCCTCTGGTGGGAACAACTTTTCCCACCTATCCCAGACTTGCCAGTAGCTCACAAAAAGGGCAGAAGTTGCTTCCCGATTTGCTAAGAGCATGCGCTAACTTGGCACCTACGCTGCTTATCATACCGGGCCCATCCCCTTACCTGGCAACAGCAAGTCTGGGGTTTGGCTACCAAGTGTTGGTATCCCATACTTCGCACCGATATCTGGTACTTTGCAATAATCCGGCCGCCCTAACACCTAGGGTGTCTGAGGCTTTTCAACTCCGGACTTCTCTAAACACTGGGGCACCAACTCAGCAAGTTGCACATTGAAGTATGGAGATGAAAAATTCCTCGGCTCATTCATCATTAACATGTTTACATATTAATGGATTCATTGCTGGGCTGACAGGAAAGGGGTCCTGCCTTTCCATTTTAAAACCTAGCTGAAACGCATTTTATTTTTATATTTACTTTCTGTAGGTGTGGGTGATATAAAAACAACATGTATGTGAATGTTACCTTCTCAACTATCTGTATTACAAAAATTAGAGTGATAGCTCCTTCCTAACCAAAGTAAGCTACTTAATTGAATAGGCTCTGTGATGTGGTTTGCGGTTTGAGCTATGGCATACAATGTATCACAGCTTGCTAGAATCGGTAACCGCAGAAGCACTCCAACACTTGACATTAATTGGTAAACGAGACCGCAGGATACATTGTTGCATTCTGCCACTTCAACTAGACTGCAAACCACTTATTCACTTGAGTTTGTAGTTAAGACTTCCCCGGAGGGTTTTGCGGTTTAGGAAGTGATACAGAGCTTCAATGTTGCCGCTCACCACAGACGCACTTATTTAATTAATGCTTGGCACAGCGTTAGAAGCTCCCCCTTGTGTTGCGAATACTCTGCACATTCAACATACATTCATAGGACTGCAGCTAGTTTCTGAGCTCCAAAACAGGGACATCACAGTTGATATATAGGGGAAACATGGTATTGTGGTAACCAACAATTAACCCCTTCATCCCCAACAAGGTTTAGGGGTAACCAGCCAGACATAAGACCTTTCTTATTGGCCTGGTTAACCCCTTCACTGCCACAGTCACAGCTTGGTGTTTGGGGTGAGGCCCCTATAAGTGGGGCTCCACCCGATGCGGATGGGCCGCAGATAGTGGTCCCCCATGAAAAGATTGTGCGGGCCGGAGGCACCGAAGCAGGCCATTGGGCGCTGTACCCCTGGCAGCAATTTAGGGAAGCTGGGCTCTATCCTATGCGGGTAGACTCAGGCGGCCATGATAAGGGGGACCTAGGGTGAGTGGATGACGGGGCGGTCGGTAGATTAGGGCGGTTTGGACAAGGCTTCCCGTCGGAAGATTCCGAGAATAGGGCTGACGACTAGCGGCTGTCTGACAGTTTATTTTCAAGTATGGTTAAGGCAATAAAGCTGTGACCAATTCTTAGTTCCACAAAACTGGGCCGTCTCGGTTTGTTAGGTGGGGTGTAAGTAAACCACGCGGTAGGCACACTGAGGGCCGTTCTACAGTGGCGGGGCGTGCTACGCCGTGCGCGCGCACGGCAATTATAGATGGCTGAGGTTAGTCAGCCGTTCTATACAAGGGCCGCGCACGGCAGGGAGCGGAGAGCCGACAGACAGCGGCGAAGACGGGTAAAATCATCTTTTCGCGCCGCTACCAGCGCTGTGTGTGTATGTATATGTATTTGTGTCTGCACAAATTTAATAAATATCTTTTACCAGTTTTTTTTTTTTTTAAATAATTACACACACACACACATACATACAGACATAAACACACAAACACTGTACCTTCACAGCTCTCACAGTATACTTACAAAAAGCATGCGGCACGTGTATGTGCCTTCGAACAAGCATGCGCATGGCCGCTCACACTATATAACAGCCCTAAGCCTTTACCTGCATTTCAAAGACAAAATCAGCAGCCCTGCTTGTGCTGCCCCAGCCCTTTGTGAGAGGCACAGAGAGAACGTGTGTGTGTGTTTCTTCGACTGCAGCAGAGAGTTCTGAGCACAGCCGCCTAGTCTGCAGCTAAAATGCCGAGCACTGTATGTATGTATGTATGTAGATAGATACATATCCGCCAAGCGGATTGAATAGTCTAACCACTCCTCGTGTATCTATTCCAAGATGGTGACTTCCGCATCAGCTGGTATGGCGTTTGTGACAACCCTACGCAATATATATGTTCACTTCAAAAACTGTAGAGACCTCACTAACTGTCCCACTTTTAGGTTTGTAAATTGTGTGAGAAACGAGGAAGAACAGAAGCTTGTGGCGTTGCAGGACCACAGGAAAATCTACTACAGAACCGGCACAGACCTCCCCCCACACGCAGAGCTCCTGGTCTGGTATGGAGATGAATATGGGAAAGAGCTTGGTATGAAGTGTGGTACATTGTGGAAAAGCAACGCCGCCAGCACAAGGTAATCAGGAATATGTGTTGTTTGTTTTTTACATCTCTATTGTCTTATTACTGATGTTAAATTGCAAATATTGATAGATCTGCATACACCATTACGGGTCAACTAGCACTTAATATCACTAAACCTGACTTGAGTCAAAGGGCCGACACTTCAAGCTGCGGTAACCAAAAATGCTGTATTACTGCCCATAAAAAAGTGCCTTCTTATTATTATTATTATCATCGTGCAATGAATCAGCGTTGCAGCGCCAAAAATAAAGCACTTGTTATCGGACCCGTTAAAACCATCGGAACTGATACAAAACAGTTATAATACCGCATTTTCAAGTAAAAACTGCCATACATCAAGTTCTGATATTTATCGGAACGGGATGAACTGCAGAAATACAGCAAATATTTTATCACCTACTCCAGGCTGGCGTTAGCCCTGTCTTTCTTATGTATATAATGGCCAATATACTGCCCATTATATACATAGGCAAGATAAGCTAAACCAAAATGGAATAGATGATAAAATAGTTTGTTACAGTACATATTAACCCTTAGTAGTCCATCGGTTTCGATGACTAGCTGACCACAAAGAGGATAATATACACACTACACTACCTACCCCCCCCCTCCCTTTGCCACCTTAGTGGCTAGTAAAGCATGGTTAGTTCTTGGTTTGTCCCGCAGGCATAAACAAAACACTACGGCTCAGATACATCAAATTCTGTTAAAGTGGAGGTAATATGGCACCCGGGGAAATAATAAATTAACGGGTATTATTACCGCAATTTTAAGGTGTTATATATCAAGATCGAGGTAATAATATACGGTGTGCGATATTTGGGCCAATCTCGCGACATGGTAATTAAAGCGAAAGTTAATAATGTGTTACATACCGCATTGGGTTAATATGTCTATCACGCATGACGTCACACCGGCGCCCACCTGGTTTTGGCGCCAATTTTAAAATTACGGATTGGCTATTTGTTAAGAATATGGTATATTTAATGGAGCCCCCTTCCCCTAGTCCCCATACTCATTGTAGAGGGAGAGGGGATTGGCCCGGTATTAAAGGGGTTGCACCTCATATGGCCACACCCTGACCTCACCAGGTTGGCAAGGGGTTAACTGGACTGCGGTCCAGAAATGTGGTTTTTACTTTGCTGCAACCTGAAAATGTGTGTGCCCCTGTTGTAATGTATTTTCACCATATAAGTGTCTGCACCACACACACACTGGGATCCATCCGGGAGGACAAGGGTTAATAGTTAGACAGTGATTATAGCCCTTTGTTTAATGTTCCCGCCTTTTCAGGCACCATTTTGCAGAGTCCCATAGGCCGCCATTGGAGCTCCATTCATTTCAATGGCGGAGCTAGCGGTTTTGGACCTATTTCCCTCGAAGACCAGCAGGTGGCGTCCGAGAGGAGGAGCGGCGGTTTCCCATTGTAAGTCAATGGGCTCATTGACTTCAATGGGAATTCCTCGACGTCGATCTCCAGGAACAGGTTGGCAGCCATCCAAACCGCAAAACCGCAGAAGCGGAAACATCTTCTGAAAAAGAGCTTTGATCACTGTTAGTTCAAGGTCAATGACAAGTGGCGTGGGAACCTTAGGATCTAGGGCACCTGGGAATAAAATCCTTTTTGCCCTAGCCCCCTAGGCCACCCCACACTCGACCACCACCAGATCCGAGAATCCAGGACCCCCGTAAAGGGTTGAGTGGAGGAAGAGGGTCGCGCCATTGACTTCAAATGGCAGAGCTGAGGGCCCATTGAATCCAATGGCGGCGCTCGCCCATGCATTGTCTATGGCGGCGCCTGCCATTGATTCCAATGGGGAAAAGCCGCGTGGCGAGAAAACGGCTAAGTCCAAAAGCCGAAAAGTGAAAGCCCATATCTCCGGTTCTGGGAGGACCGGAGGGCTGGGAGTTGGGTCACCTATAGCCACGGTTCCGGCATGAAGGCATGACCATTCCCAACCCTCTCCGACCAACCAGACGGAGTGTGGGCAACTATAAAGGTTGGTGGGTTTTTCCCATAGACTACAATGGCGGCGTTCCGCCATTGAAAGTCTATGGCGGCTGATCCCATTGACTTCAACGGCGGAGTTGCTCTATTGAAGCCTATGGCGGCGGAGCCCGTTGTTGTCAATGGGAAAAGAATGAAAAACTGAGATTTATTTTACAGCGGAGAATTTTGTAATAAATAATTAAACGGTTTTACTTGTATTTGCATATCTCCGGTTCTGTGAGTCGCAGCAGGCTGAAACTTGGCCACTATGGTGAGCCACTTCCGGCAGGAAGAACTGGGTCATATCGACCCGCTGGGCCCAACCGAACCGGGTATTTTAATATGTCTGTATATTAAAACCTATATTGTGTTCCAAAGCGGGGACAAAAGCCTGCGAAGATTCCTGCACTCTGAGGAATGCAAATGGTCAGTGGGGCGACCTAATGTCTAAGAAACAGACCCCTGATCAAAGGCTCAGCCTTTCTAACTGTTTACATGAGGGCGGAGATGTGCAGTGCTTGAGTGGTTTGTAGGTGCCATAACTCACACCTAGAGACAAAGAATATCCTGCCCAGATACCCCATCTGGCAGACTGCCCGGCGCCCCTGACTTGGGTGTGGGGCTACAGAACTGAGACCCCCAGGGTCCCAGTACGCATGTGCCATCTAGCTGGGGGGCATGGGTTAACAATGTTCCCACGTTAGAGATTGGGTGCAGAAATTATTCTCCAATAGTCTGCACTCAATAGTAAGAATAGGGTTGAAAAGATATATAAACTGTTGTGAACCCTACAGTCTTTGTCTTCTTTACATCACTTGATTGACGCCTGATTGCTGGAGAATTGCTATTTGATACTTCTTCATTCCAAACCCCTAAGTAAGTGTTACCTTCTTGTTTGTTAATTGTACTATCTTGTTGTGTTCACCTATCTAAGGAATAAATATACTTTATTATATCTAAGCCTCGTTCAGTTCAACCCAGTTATTTGGTGTATATTATATCTTGTCATAAGTTACCGTGACATTGATTAAGGACCCCTACGTTCCTAGGAGCTTTTGTCTCACCCTTTGGGGGTATGTTTTTTGAGTATTGCTGAATAAATAGACTTTATATTTTTACACCACCTGGCTCCCTGGCAGTGCACTGTTTTGCTCTTTTCTTCTCTTGCTGGATTACTACCTACAGATTTGCACACCATTTGGATGGACCATGCAGGACTATGAAAGACAGATGGAGTGGGTAAGATTAAATAACATTTATTAATTATTTGTGATTGTTATGGATGAATACTATTATTAGCACTGTGTTGTCTCCAATGAGATGTCACTAGAGTGCGTTAGGGGAATAATAGTTTGTCAGGTAGCAAGTAACTGTCCTGCGCTTCAGCTTGGCAGCAAGCACCTGCGGTGTCAAATCGTCATGTGACTGGATGTGAGGGAGCAAATAATGGGCCCTAGAGTGACCGGAGTGTATGGAGAGGCAAAAAAGATAAAAATCTCTTACCTTTGTTCTCCACTCCGGTCTGGGTCCTGCTCGCGCCTCTCACCGGTGTCCGCGTGCTGCCTTCAGTGGATATGAATGAGGATGTGAAGAGAAGGCGCTATGCGCATGACTGAAGTCCAAACAGGTCCCGATGGTGTAAAACAACTTTATTGACAACACACACTTGGGGGCTACACCACGATCTCCTCCTCTACGCGTTTCCACCTTGGAGTCCAAGACGAAGCCCTATCTCCAAGGGTGAAACGCGTTAGAGGAGGAGATCGTTGTGGTAGCCCCCCAGAGTGTGTTGTCAATAAAGTGTTTTTACACCATCCGGGACCTGTTTGGGACTTCTGTCATGCGCAGTAGCGCCTTCTCTTCACATCCTCCACGAATAATAGTTTGTCACCTTCAGGATACCTATGTGTTAGTGACACACACATCACATTTTCTAGTATACCCACTCCATTATTCACTCTGTCTACCAGTCCTGGCTGTTATGGACATACATGTTGGAAGTTCCGCTTACGTTGGAGCACCCACTTCAACATTGACCCCTTAAGTGGCCAGTAAAGCATTGCCATTCTGGTCGCTAAGGTAATTAAGGGGTTAACCCCTCATCACCACCCCCCCAGCACAGGAAGCCTAACCACCCGCCCCGGGGCAACTACCGCTATCACCCACGTCCCCTACCTCCGCCCCTCTTCTAGACTAATGCCCAATATCCCTACTAGACAAATGTGGTTTTAAACATTAACAAAAAATATATACATGTTTAAAGCAAAACAAAAAAAGAACATTCAAAATACAGTTTACATATAAAACCATTGATTTCCTCGGTGGATAACTTGGCCCTCTCAATGGGGGGCCCAGATATCCACATTGGCGATAAATGGTAACCCAGTAATAAATAAACACATCAACAATATTAAAATACATTAATAACCCCCCTTCATTACCTCAGTGGTTAACCGCTACGGCAATGAAGGGAATTGGTGGATGTACCATGTGATGATTGCACTTTTTTGGGTGCGTGGATGTCACCTTAAAGGGAGGGAATTGCATTTCTTTTTTTGGAATCACATTCCATGATTGTGCATTGTGTTTGCATTTTCCCCACCACTATTTTGTGTTTGTGTGTGATTGATCACACACACACACACACACACACACACACACACACACACACACACACACACACACACACACACACACACACACACACACACACACCAAAGCCAGTATGAACCAACCTCACACTGATGAGACCCATTAAGGTTGAAACATGTCAGTGTCCGGACGTGCTCACCACAAACGAGACGGGACCGCGGTGCTGAGGTGGAATAGGATATAACGCCACCCACAGCCACGAGGGCACGTCTTGAGAGTAGAGTGGTCTGGGAGTCCGGATCGGGGCAGGAGAGGTACGGATGGTAGAGGGTGCTGTTTGCTAAATCCGGGGTTAGAGAGAGGGACGTAATCGTTTACCGTTTGCCGAGATCGGGATGCCAGAGGTGCGGAGAGTCGTGTTGCCGTATGCCGAGTTCGGGATGCCAGAGGTGCGGGTAGACGTAGCGGAAGCCAGTTCGGTACACGAGGAAGACTGCAAAACAAGACAGGACAAGACAGGACTAGGGAGGCAGAGAGTGATGAGAACTGGTTCTATGCTCAGCCGATGAGTTAATGAAGCTGCAGGGTATATATAGGCAAGAGGGTCCAATGGGTGAGTAGCAAGGTGGAGGTGTGTGAATGGGCCAGACTGAGTCAGGGATAGGTCCAGAGGAACTCCTGGGGGAGGGAGTAGACGAACGGATGTATTTGATTGCAGCATTACAAATGGGCGATATGCCTTTAAGAGACTGACGCTCCTCTATGTGGGCGCACCCCCGTGTGGCCGTTCCTGCGAGCGCGTGACCGGACACACGCCCAGACCCGACAGAAGGGGAGTGCTGGCGTGCACGCGCGCGTCTAGGCAAGATGGCGACCGGCGTCCTGGAGGAAGGATCGCTGCGAGGCGCGGGAGAGTCCGGAGGAGCCGCGGGTAAGTGAGGAGCACGCCGAGGGCGGCGTGACTCCCAGGTCGTGACAGTCAGTGAGTGGTTTCCCTGGGTTTGTATCTAATCCCATGCTGTGTTTAAAAGCTGTGTGAACAGCATTGCATTTGCTTATATGGGCTCCATGTAAATGGTCTTTCAGGCAAAAGGTGACACATGTGCTCATTTGCATGTCATTTCCCAGAATCCCGTGCTGTAGTGGAAGCACTGTATGCTAGGTGATGATGGTTGAAAGGCAGGGTTGCAGACCTGTCAGACATGTGAATGTGCTCATAAGTTATTAGATATAGATATTTAACATTTTTTTGTTTATTGAGTTATGATATCACCGTTATTTCACTATTTAGTCATTTCACTCTTGTGCTCACAAGTGATATTCTTTATTGGCTATATGCCAACGGTGGAGGTTTTTTGTTGCCTTTTTCACCCATGATAACTTAAAATGTATATGGTATGTATGTATGTATATAGATATATAGACATCTATACTTGTAGAAAACAAAAAGGGACAGCACGGGCTCCATAGTGTAAAAAGTACAAGGTTTTATTAACATGAGCTAAAATCAGGTCACTCACAACAATACGGTAGAACATGCGCATTGGACGCGAGCGTCAGTCTCCTGTTGTTTGTCTGCCGGTATGGAGCTCCTGACTCGTAGCTGGAGGCGTGTAGAAATCTTTCCTTAACCACAGTCGGGTACCTCCGATGGTGTGCGTCCACACAACGGCTCTCCGGCACACTGAAACACGCTCTCCTAGTTCTGCAATTACACAGCTCCCCTCCGTTATAGCAGAGAACCAATGAAACAGGTTAGTGGCTCATCCAATCGTGTTCAGTCCTGACGCTTTTCGTCGCACAAAGTAGTGGGGACTTTTTCAGAGGGTAAGGAATGATATGATAATGATACCTTATATAGTCCAAATTGGATGATTACTAATTGCATCAGTGTGACGGTAACTTTGTGACAGGCTATTAATAATACACACCAAATATAACTGGGTTGAACTGAACGAGGCTTAGATATGATAAAATGTAATTTATTCCTTGAAAAAGGTGAACACACGAGATATACAAATAACAGACAAAATATGCACTTACTTAAAGTTGGGAATGATGAAATAGTCAGAAATTGTGACTAGCAGTTCATGCAGCAATCTTGAAATCACAAAAGACAAGAAAGACAATAGCCATAGGCTGAGCCTGGTTCTTATACAATTATTTCCCATTGAACACAACCTAAACCCAGCCCCTCTCATAAATCAGTGGTGAGTTTGACAGTTTTCCACAGAGTAAAACTCCTCCCACCCAAGGACGTTTAAAAAACTGCTTTTCCTATCTAAATAACTTCATAACTTCAGTTCAGTGATACTTACTGGCACGCGAGACATATTAATACATTCCGGCACGCATGACGCTCCCAATAAGACTAAATATTACAGTGTAATATTAAAATTAAGAGAGATATTAATATCTGTCTCTTAGTACCGGCCAGACATCATGTGTCTGTAATCCTTATGTGCGAATCAGTCCCACGAATACACATATGTAGCTTTTAGCACGTTCAGTCGAGGACATCTCATAATATTCTTATATTTAATAAGGTCACTCATTCTGATATCTCCTTGGGTAACCACACCCCTGGCCCCCATAAGCCCTGATCAATAAATCCTTTGAAGCAGGTGCTAGATTTCACACCCAATGCCCCAGACATGGGCCTAGCTGTCTCTACCCGCAAGATGTGTTAACATACACCAAACCCCCTCTGTACTTTTCACACCCAACTTCAATCAAGCCTTTTGAAGCCCAGATATTTCTGAAAAGACACACCACATTTGTATTTTCCTAAACTGTAGCTCATTAACCCCTTAAGCCCCAGTGTGTGTGTGGTGCAGACACTGGAACAGAAACAATACATTTTTACAGGGGAATAAACATTTGGATACTGAAGCAAGGTAAAAAAACACATTGCTAGACCTCAGTCCAGTTAACCCCTTGCTTCCCAGGTGAGAGTAGAGGGTGGCCAAATGGGGTGTAACCCCTTTAATCCCGGGCCAAACCCTCTCTATCATGACAATCAGTTACCACCCTTACTTAATAAGTGGATCAGAGTGACTATTGGTCAAACGGCTTGGAATTCAATGACTGCATACATACAATATTATAATAACAAAAATGTAACAAAAAACAGCTGGCACAACATAAAGGAATTGGACTGAGGCAGGGGAGAATAGCAATCCTAATACATAAATTATAAATACCATTTAATAATAAACCAAGGAACCACAATAATAAATACTAGCATAAAATTAAAATATATAAACATAAAAGAAAAAGCAATGTTTATTGAACAAGTAAAAACTTGTGGACACATACAGATGGGAATAGCCAAAGAAGTGGCAACAGATAAATTGATGAAAATGTAAATCAAATGCTGCCTAAACACCTGTGGTTTCCCTAAACCACATTAAGTACTGAACTGAACCTAATGGCGTTCATAGCGCAATATTGATAAATAGTGCAATATAATGTGCAGATAACCCAGTGATAAAATATATAAACACTGATTACACATCTACTGCTGCTCCATGGGACCGAATCCTCTGGGCTGTAGGCTCCTGGTTAACCTCATATGCAGAAGAAAACACAGATGCCAACACAATAGTGCATTAACATTTACTTGATGCGAAACATACAGGGGAAAGGAAACACTCACACTTTCCCCGTAGTTTAAATCGGAGAGAGTGACAATGGGCACACTCAGCTCTACCCCAGACTCTGCTTCCTGATGTATGTGTGTATGCAGGCACAGTCCTTCCCAATCGTGTCTCTCACTCGCGTCGGGATGCTCCGAGTCCTTCACACGTCTGCCAATGGGACTCCTTGCAGAGTGGGTACGGTGGCTATGTGTATATATGTGTGTAAATATATGTATGTAATTTCACTCTTATGTTAAATTATATTATTAATAATTTCTACTATGGTTTTACACATACTCACACAATATACACACACACAAACACACACACAATATACACAATATACACACACACCATATACATAAATACATACACATACACACGTGTGTAAAACCAGAGGAGAAATTATTAGTAATATAATTTAACATAAGAGTGAAATTACATACATATATTTACACACATATATACACATAGCCACCGTACCCACTCTGCAAGGAGTCCCATTGGCAGACGTGTGAAGGACTCGGAGCATCCCGACGCGAGTGAGAGACACGATTGGGAAGGACTGTGCCTGCATACACACATACATCAGGAAGCAGAGTCTGGGGTAGAGCTGAGTGTGCCCATTGTCACTCTCTCCGATTTAAACTACGGGGAAAGTGTGAGTGTTTCCTTTCCCCTGTATGTTTCGCATCAAGTAAATGTTAATGCACTATTGTGTTGGCATCTGTGTTTTCTTCTGCATATGAGGTTAACCAGGAGCCTACAGCCCAGAGGATTCGGTCCCATGGAGCAGCAGTAGATGTGTAATCAGTGTTTATATATTTTATCACTGGGTTATCTGCACATTATATTGCACTATTTATCAATATTGCGCTATGAACGCCATTAGGTTCAGTTCAGTACTTAATGTGGTTTAGGGAAACCACAGGTGTTTAGGCAGCATTTGATTTACATTTTCATCAATTTATCTGTTGCCACTTCTTTGGCTATTCCCATCTGTATGTGTCCACAAGTTTTTACTTGTTCAATAAACATTGGTTTTTCTTTTATGTTTATATATTTTAATTTTATGCTAGTATTTATTATTGTGGTTTCTTGGTTTATTATTAAATGGTAATTATAATTTATGTATTAGGATTGCTATTCTCCCCTGCCTCAATCCAATTCCTTTATGTTGTGCCAGCTGTTTTTTGTTACATTTTTGTAATTTTAATATTGTATGTGTGTAGTCATTGAATTCCAAGCCGTTTGACCAATAGTCACTCTGATCCACTTATTAAGTAAGGGTGGTAACTGATGCAATTAGTAATCATCCAATTTGGACTATATAAGGTATGATTATCATGTCATTCCTTACCCTCTGAAAAAGTCGCCGCCACTTTTTGTGACGAAACGCGTAAGAACTGAACGCGATTGGCTGAGCCACGAACCTGTTTCATTGGTTCTCTGCTACAACGGAGGGGAGCTGTGTAATTGCAGAACTAGGAGAGCGTGTTTCATTGTGCCGGAGAGCCATTGTGTGGACGCACACCATCGGAGGTACCCGGCTGTGGTTAAGGAAAGATTTCTACACGCCTCCAGCTACGAGACAGGAGCTCTATACCGGCAGGCGAACAACAGGAGACTGACGCTCGCGTCCAATGTGCATGTTCTACCGTATTGTTGTGAGTGACCTGATTTTAGCTCATGTTAATAAAACCTTTTTGTTTTCTACAAGTATAGATGTCTATATATCTATATACATACATACATACCATATACATTTTAAGTTATGGTGGGTGAAAAAGGCAACAAAAAACCTCCACCATTGGCATATAGCCAATAAAGAATATCACTTGTGAGCACAAGAGTGAAATGACTAAATAGTGAAATAACTGTGATATCATAACTCAATAAACATAACAATGTTAGATATCTATATCTAATCACTTATGAGCACATTCACATGTCTGACAGGTCTGCAACCCTGCCTTTCAACCATTATCACCTAGCATACAGTGCTTCCACTACAGCACGGGATTCTGGGAAATAACATGCAAATGAGCACGTGTCACCTTTTGCCTGAAAGACCATTTACATGGAGCCCATATAAGCAAATGCAATGCTGTTCACACAGCTTTCAAACACAGCATGGGATTAGATGCAAACCCAGTGAAACCACTCACAGACATGTTTCAACCTTAATGGGTCTCATCAGTGAGAGGTTGGTTCATACTGGCTTTGCAATGTGTGTGTGTGTTAGATATCTATCACAAACACACAATAGTGGTGGGGAAAATGCAAACACAATGCACAATCATGGAATGTGATTCCAAAAAAAGAAATGCGATTCCCTCCCTTTAAGGTCACATCCCAGCACCCAAAAAAGTGCATTCATCACATGGTACACCCACCAATTCCCTTCATTGCCGTAGCGGTTAGTCACTGAGGTAATGAAGGGGGGTTATTAATGTATTTTAATATTGTTGATGTGTTTATTTATTACTGGGTTGCCATTTATCGCCAATGTGGATACCTGGGCCCCCCATTGAGAGGGCCAAGTTATCCACAGTGATAATTAATGGTTTTATATGTAAACTATATTTTGAATGTTCTTTTTTTGTTTTGCTTTAAACATGTATATATTTTTTGTTAATGTTTAAAACCACATCTAATAGGGATATTGGGCATTAGTCTAGAAGAGGGGCGGAGGTAGGGGACGTGGGTGATGGCGGTAGTTGCCTGGGGGAGGGTGGTTAGGCTTCCTTTGCTGGGGGGGGGGGGTGTGCTGATGAGGGGTTAACCCCTTAATTACCTTAGCAACTAGAATGGCAATGCTTTACTGGCCACTTACGGGGTCAACAGGGTTAGGTAATGTTTTTTTTTTTTTAAATAAAGTATTAACCCCTTTGGTGCCAGTGGTATACCTTGGTAACCACAGGCATGAAATGGGTTAATGTTATTTTGATCATAGGTTTCTGTAATACGAGACATTACAGAAGCGTATGATAGAAATATTAACCCAATGCGGTATGTAACACATTATTAACTGTCGCTTTGATTACCATATCGCGAGATTGGCCCAAATATCGCACACCGTATATTATTACCTCGATCTTGATATATAACACCTTAAAATTGCGGTAATAATACCCGTTAGTTTATTATTTCCCTGGGTGCGATATTCACTCCACTTTAACAGAATTTGATGTTTCTGAGCCGTAGTGTTTTGTTTATGCCTGCGGGACACACCAAGAACTAACCATGCTTTACTAGCCACTAAGGTGGCAAAGGGGGGGGGGGGGGGAATAGGTAGTGTAGTGTGTATATTATCCTGTTTGTGGTCAGCTAGTCATCGAAACCGATGGACTACTAAGGGGTTAATATGTACTGTAATAACTATTTTATCATCTATTCCATGTTGGTTTAGCTTATCTTGCCTATGTATATAAGTATGTTGGCCATTATATACATAAGAAAGACAGGGCTAACGCCATCCTGGAGTAGGTGATAAAATATTTGTGGTATTTCTGCCGTTCATCCCGTTCCGATAAATATCAGAACTTGATGTATGGCAGTTTTTACATGAAAATGCGGTATTATGCCTGTTTTGTATCAGTTCCGATGCTTTTAACGGGTCCGATAAAAGTGCTTTATTTTTGGCGCTGCAACGCTGATTCATTGCACGATAATAAGGCACTGTTTTTATGGGCAGTAACACGGCATTTTTGATTACCGCAGCTTGATGTATCCGGCCATTTGACTCAAGTCAGTTTTAGTGATATTAAGTGCTAGTTGACCCGTAATGGTGTATGCAGATCTATCAATATTTGCAATTTAACATCAGTAATAAGACAATAGAGATGTAAAAACCACACAACACACATTCCTGATTACCTTGTGCTGGCGCGTTACTTTTCCATAGCGTACCCCACTTCATACCAAGCTCTTTCCCATATTCATCTCCAGACCAGGAGCTCTGTGTGTGGGGGGAGGTCTGTGCAGGTTCTGTAGTAGATTTCCCTGTGGTCCTGCAACGTCACAAGGTTCTGTTCTTCCTCGTTTCTCACACAATTTACAAACCTAAAATTAGGACAGTTAGTGAGGTCTCAAAGTAATGTCTATTTTATAAAGGAAGAGCTGAAAAAGATACAAGTTGTTAATAATGTGACTTGTCTTTTCTTCTCTACAGGTTTTGAAGTGAACATATACAGTATATCGCGTAGGGTTGTCACAAACGCCATACCAGCTGATGCGGAAGTCACCATCTTGGAATAGATACACAAGGAGTGGTCAGACTCTATTCAATCTGCTTGGTGGATATGTGTCTACATACATACATACATACAAACTTACAGTGCTCCGCATTTTAGCTGCAGGTTATGTGGCTGTGCTCTGATCTCTCTGCTGCAGTCGGAGACACACACACACACACACACGTTCTCTCTGTGCCTCTCACAAAGGGCTGGGGCAGCACAGGCAGGGCTGCTAGTTTTGTCTTTGAAATGCAGTTAAAGGCTTAGTGTGCCTACCGCGTGGTTTACTTACATCCCACCTAACAAACGGAGACGGCACAGTTTTGTGGAAGTAAGAATTGGTCACAGCTTTATTGCCTTAACCATACTTGAAAATAAACCGTCAGCCAGTCGCTATTCATTTGTCGTCAGCCCTATTCTCGGTATCTTCCAGCGGAAGCCCTTCTTCAAACCGCCCTAATCTACCGTCCGGCAGATTACATCTCCCGACCGCCCGTCATCCGCTCACCCTAGGTCCCCCTTATTATGGCCGCCTGAGCCCCATTTCAGGTATTCACAGTGTCCCTACGATGACTGGCCTGACAGTTCTGCCACCGGACCTATTAAGGCTACTTATTGGGGACTCACCCCACACACCAAGCTGTGACCCTAAACCGTGACTGGTCCCTCCTGTGCCAAGTACGCTCCCTGTTCTCAAATTCCACATGCTTCACAGTCAGCCCCCACAAGAGAGGATGAACTTACGAATATCTCTGTCCACTTCTTGCCTTCTCAATGCCCACCCAACTGCACGCCCCCCTCCATACCAGCCGAGGTATAATTTCTGACCAAATAACGACTGGGTCACTCCAGAGGGCTTTAACACTGGCGCAGTCGGCGCGTATCTGGAGGATTAAGTCTAAAGACTTGGTGGACACCATTTAGTTCCTGCCCAGGTGGATCATTATCACGTGGGGCTTTCATCCATAGACTGCCAGCGCACTTGTGGTTGTCGGCACCAAATCTCTCCAGCACATTCCTCTCTTACCCAGCCATCGTATGCTCATGCTCTCTCGTGGGATTACTAGCTGCAGACCCAGCGTGCTCGCTGCCCGCTCCGGGCCCAGTAAATGAAAGAATGACCTATCAGCCAGACTTCCCGCGCTGCGCCTGCTTTTCCCGCTGTGAAGACAGAAAGCATGTTAGGACTGCACGATTATTTAATTACTCGCCTGCTGGGACCTAATGTACCCCTTGTAATCATTTGATTTCCATCTCCCCAGTTCCTTACTCTGTGCTATAGGCAGCCGCCACTCGGAGGCTACCGTTGCCGCCCCAATCCGAAACGAGTGGGGCCCAAAGTTGGTGGCATCTATGCCTCCTGTTTCAAAGCAACGTTTAAAAATCCCGTTGAACTGAAATTTAGTTAGAGGAGTTGAATCTTTATGCATGAGGAAAACTTCGCCCCCTTGCGATCGCTGCCCGGCGTAGCGCTTTGCCGCCCTCATAAGGCACACTCTCCTGTTCTCATGCTCTCAGATGTACCCAGGCCCCTTTCCCCGATTGGTCAGTTTTTGACCTGTGTATGCGGCATGCTACAGTATCTTCTCCCCTATAATCACATTTCCGAACAGCAGGCCAATGTCCCTGCTAGTTTTTGATGCTGCTACCAGTTCCCCTACTCTAAAGGATCCAAAGAAGGCAAAAGTGAAAGCCGCTTGAAATAAATTGATTTCGAAAGGTTCTGCGCATACGGACTCTGCCGCCTTGTTCAAGCTCTGCAACCTCTCCACTGTTACTGG
>WSYH01010441.1:0-23228 GCA_036426205.1 Ascaphus truei | reverse complement strand
CTAAAGAGTAAATTGTGAGCACATCTTTTTGTAGCCTCACGTTATTTTTCTGTAGCTCTATGTAACCATCTTCCTTTTGTTTCAATTGTTCACGGAGAATATCACAGTCATGCCTGGCATTTTTCAGGGCATCTTCAGGGCTGATCAAGGGATCATCACTCACTGGTTCTGGCTCCACTTCCCTGGGATGGTTGGTTGAGGGTTCCTCACTGTTGGCACCGGACAGACACTTCTTTGGGTACACAACTTCTGCCTTGGGCCCTCTGGATATTCGGTTAACCGCGGGACGAATTCTCCATTTTCACTAGGCTGCAGGGCAACTCGGTCCCCCTTTTTCTCCACAGGATCTGCGGACGTGTCTGTTCCTTCCACGGTAAGTGAAGAACCGCTTTTCTTTTTCTTTTTCCGCTTCTTTGTTTTGGATGACTCCGTCCCATCCGGAATACTGGGGTCTCCTTCTTTATTTGATACTTTAGCAGCTTCATTATATACGCCAGGCTTATCTTGCAGTTGCTTTAGCTGACAGAAATATTGGGTGATCTGCTGCTCCCGCTCTGTCTCCTGCTGATCATATTCGTCATCAAAGGGAGCGGTCTTTTCTGTTCGTGCTGAGTTCAGGCACCCCCACCATTCTTGGGGTGTTTTGTGGGTGTGACTCGGTTCGGGTTCCCCGTAAGAGAGGTCTTCCTCTTTATTGGACTGGAAGATCCACTCTTCCGTGGGGTAGGGTTCATTACAGGAACGCTGCATCTTGTCCTCCATTTTTAGGCTATCAGGTGTAATTTTCTTCCTGACCTCAGGAGGCGCTATTGCAGCTGTTGCCACTGTATTTGCTAGAACCCCCAATTGTGGTAGTCCTACAGGTGGGCATATTTTGCTTGTAGAGGTCGTAGCTCTCACAGGCATCTCTGTAGAATTTTTCTTTCTAGGGTAATTTTTTTTAATATCAGCAGTACTGTGCATGCATTTTCTCTTATCAGGTATACAAGATGTGCAGTTGCTAGGTAAAAAAGTCGATTTGCTTTACACAATTTACTTGCTAGGTATAATCTCTCATTAGGTATGCTGAATGTGTAGTTGCTAGGAAAAAAACTTCTGTTTGCTTTACACCATTTACTTGCTAGGTGCAATCTCACCGCTACAGCAACAGAATTTGGTTTTCTGCCTGAGTTCAGTAATTTTCAGTCTCATCTTTGGGTATTATGGCATTCACACTTCACACTTTGGGTGTCTGTTTTGCTCCCAAGATAGATATATATATATATATATGCAGACTTTTCTTTGCAGTGGACTATTTCTTTCATTCCCGGCAGGGTGACTCAACATTCAGCAATTGGCTTTGAAAAACCTTTTTCAAAGTTCAGAAATCCCATTTCCCCTATAAGGCAATTTTACACTCAGCATTTGTTTGCAAAAAATTCCCCTGCTTCAGCACAGTCTTGTATCAATTTTCACACTTTTCTGCATATACTCCATTCACAGCTGGTAGCCCTATGCGGTGTGGCAACCTTTATTTGCAAAATCAGTACCACTCGTGGGTCACCATCTGTATTCACTGCTTCAGCGAAACTTTTGAAAACAACAAACACCTATCCCTTTTTAAGGGCTGACTCACTTCTTGAACCCCGACTATGGCTGGAAGGCAAAACCCCTATTTCAATGACCATATTACACTTTGTGATAGGCAAAAAAGGATTAGCTGTTTCAGCAGTCTTTCTCTTCTTGGGATTGGGGCAAAGAGTCCATCTGTGTTTTTGTAAGTTTCAATGCAGTGTAAGTTTCAGTAGTGTGTCCCTTTAACTCTGATCTCTGCTGCATGAGGTTTGTTTTTTTTTCTCAGTTGCTCAGACTGTTTGTAGGCAAAAAGCATAACAAAAAAATTTCACATAAAAATCTCCGGTCCTTTTTAACTACATAAGCTCTTTGAGATTAAGTTGCAATTCCACACCCCCCATTCCAGAGAATGTCCCATCTTTTCAGCTTCATGCTAAGGATTCTTCTGGTCTTAATTCAGCACGTGTACTCTTTTGTTTTGCCTGCTGGGTGGCGAAGGTTTTGCTAGTGCTTGTTTAGGTGGATCAAATTTTAACCTTGTCTTTCAGATGAGCGGTATTCACCAGCTCTCATGTACCCTTGTCTTATGGTTTTGAGGCTGTGGGATACTGACGCTTAGTCAGGGTCAATACTGCCTTGTAGGACTGTAATCTCATCCGCGAGAGATCCCTGTTTTTGAGTGCGTCTTGCAAGTCTCTTCTCAGGGAATTTATTGCCTGCTTTGCTTTCTGAGTTGCCTACCACATTTTATTGCATTGTGAAGCACTATGAACTTCTTTGCTTGGGCCACAGTTACTTGTTTCAGTTTTGGACCTTCTTGTGCTCCCTTTTGTGCACGTCACCGGGTTCTAAGCTTGGCTTTTAGCGTTGCTTTGATGATGCTCAGGGTAGCTTCAGTTTCTCTGTGCTTTGCGGGGACATACGGGTCATCAGACGTTCCTGCAGCACTTGAATTTCTTATCAGCCTGCAGATTGTCATCCTGCGAGTTTGCTGCTTCTCTCTGCCTTCTCAAGGTGCGTCGCAGACCTTGCCGTTGGTTCGCAGTCGGTGCTCTGCTTCAAACTTTTCCTTGACTTCTTCTGTCAACTGAAAATTTCTTCTTTCAGTTTTAAGTTTTCTCTTTTTAATCTTGAATTTTCTCCTTTTTCAGTCTCTGATTCTTTAGGCTTCTTGCAGTCTCCTTCCATTTACGCACATCTGCTTGGAATGACAATCTCCTGGCGTGAGACTTCCTTCTCTAGGTTGAGGGTCTGAAGCTCCTTCTGAGAGAACTTTGATCTGTATCAAGATTAGCAATAGTTTCTTTAGCAATGTCCAGCTCCTCCGTGAGACTGTGTAGTTCCTTCTGGAAATTCCAGGTCTGTGCGGCAGCTGTTGGTTATGATGTGAGGCATCAAGTGCTTGCGGAGTGTCTGAACCTCTTTCTGAGATACGTCCACTTCTATCCGGGACACTGTTGACCTCCTGTTGTGAGGCATTCAGCTCTATATGAAGAGTGTGAACCTCTTGCTGGAAGACTGTCAGCTGCTTCAGTGCCTCCTCATACTTCCACTTTAGCGTAGCCACCATTTATCAGATGGCTTGCTTTTCATCCATGGCGGAAATAGTAGCCTTTGCAGTATCTAGCTAGTCTTGAGATCGTCAAATTCTGTCCTGGCTAAAGAGTAAATTGTGAGCATCTTTTTGTAGCCTCACGTTATTTTTCTGTAGCTCTATGTAACCATCTTCCTTTGTTTCAATTGTTCACGGAATATCACAGTATGCCTGGCATTTTTCAGGGCATCTTCAGGCTGATCAAGGGATCATCACTCACTGGTTCTGGCTCCACTTCCCTGGGATGGTTGGTTGAGGGTTCCTACTGTTGGCACCGGACAGACACTTCTTTGGGTACACAAATTCTGCCTTGGGCCCTCTGGATATTGTTAACCGCGGGACGAATTCTCCATTTTCACTAGGCTGCAGGGCAACTCGTCCCCCTTTTCTCCACAGGATCTGCGGAACGTGTCGTGTTCCTTCCACGGTAAGTGAAGAAACGCTTTTCTTTTTCTTTTTCCGCTTCTTTGTTTTGGATGACTCCGTCCCATCCGGATACTGGGGTCTCCTTCTTTATTTTGATACTTTAGCAGCTTCATTATATACGCCAGGCTTACTTGCAGTTGCTTTAGCTGACAGAAATATTGGGTGATTGCTGCCCCGCTCTGTCTCCTGCTGATCATTATTCGTCATCAAGGGAGCGGTCTTTTCTGTTCGTGCTGAGTTCAGGCACCATTCTTGGGGTGTTTTGTGGGTGGTGACTCGGTTCGGTTCCCCGTAGAGAGGTCTTCCTCTTATTGGACTGGAAGATCCACTCTTCCGTGGGGTAGGGTTCATTACAGGAACGTGCATCTTGTCCTCCATTTTAGGCTATCATGTGTAATTTTTTCCTGACCTCAGGAGGGCTATTGCAGCTGTTGCCACTGTTGCTAGAACCCCCAATTGTGGTAGTCCTACAGTGGGGGCATATTTTGCTTGTAGAGGTCGTAGCTCTCACAGGCATTCTGTGAATTTTTCTTCTAGGGTATTTTTTTAATATCAGCAGTACTGTGCATGCATTTTTATCAGGTATACAAGTGTGCAGTTGCTAGGTAAAAAAGTCGATTTGCTTTACACAATTTACTTGTAGGTATAATCTCTCATTAGGTATGCTGAATGTGTAGTTGCTAGGAAAAAAACTTCTGTTTGCTTTACACCATTTACTTGCTAGGTGCAATCTCACCGTACAGCAAACAGAATTTGGTTTTCTGCCTGAGTTCAGTAATTTCAGTCTCATCTTTGGGTATTATGGCATTAACACTTCACATTTGGGTGCTGTTTTGCTCCCAAGTAGATATATATATATATATGACAGACTTTTCTTTGCAGTGGACTATTTCTTTCATTCCCGGCAGGGTGACTCAACATTCAGCAATTGGCTTTGAAAAACCTTTTTCAAAGTTCAGAAATCCCATTTCCCCTATAAGCAATTTTACACTCAGCATTTGTTTGCAAAAAATTCCCTGCTTCAGCACAGTCTTGTATCAATTTTCACACTTTTCTGCATATACTCATTCACAGTGGTAGCCCTATGCGTGTTGGAACCTTATTTGCAAAATCAGTACCACTCGTGGGTCACCATCTGTATTCACTGCTTCACAGCGAAACTTTTGAAACAACACAACACCTATCCCTTTTTAAGGGCTGACTCCACTTCTTGAACCCCCGACTAGGCCTGACTATGGCTGGAAGGCAAAACCCCTATTTCAATGACCATATTAAACTTTCTGATAGACAAATAAGGATTAGCTGTTTCAGCAGTCTCTCTCCTCTTGGGATTGGGGCAAAGAGTCCATCTGTGGTTTTGTAAGTTTCAATGCAGTGTAAGTTTCAGTGGTGTGTCTCTCTAACTCTGATCTCTGCTGCATGAGGTTTTTTTTTTCTAAGTTGCTCAGACTGTTTGTAGGCAAAAAGAATAACAAAAAAAATTTCACATAAAAATCTCCGGTTCTTTTTATCTACAAAGACACCTCTCATCTCACTTCGGACACCATATGTAGACGGACGTTCACAGAGGTACACAATTGGAGACTTTATAAGGTGAAATTATAATAGGCTTTATTGTGCCTTTTCCTTTACATCAGGAAATCATCCATCCCAAGTTAGAAATAGAAGCTTTGTCCCCCCCCCCCCCCCCCCCCCCCCCCCCCCCCTGTGTTTTGGATGATTTCCTGATGAAAAGGAAAGGCACAATAAAGCCTCTTATAATTTCACCTTATAAAGTTCCAATTGTGTACCTCTGTGAACGTCCGTCTACATATGGTGTCCGAAGTGAGATGAGAGGTGTCTTTGTAGTTTAAAAGGACCGGAGATTTTTATGTGAAATTTTTTTGTTATGCTTTTTGCCTACAACACAGTCTGAGCAAATGAGAAAAAAAAACAAAAATCCATGCAGCAGAGATCAGAGTTAAAGGGACACACTACTGAAACTTACACTGCATTGAAACTTACAAAAACACAGATGGACTCTTTGCCCCAATCCAAGAAGAGAAAGACTGCTGAAACAGCTAATCCTTTTTGCCTATCACAAAGTGTAATATGGTCATTGAATAAGGGGTTTTGCCTTCCAGCCATAGTCGGGGTTCAAGAAGTGAGTCAGCCCTTAAAAAGGGATAGGTGTTGTTGTTTTCAAAAGTTTCGCTGAAGCAGTGATACAGTGGTGACCCACGAGTGGTACTGATTTTGCAAAAGGTTGCCACACCGCATAGGGCTACCAGCTGTGAATGGAGTATAATATGCAGAAAAGTGTGGAAAATTGATACAAGACTGTGCTGAAGCAGGGGATTTTTTGCAAACAAATGCTGAGTGTAAAATTGCCTTATAGGGGAAATGGGATTTCTGAACTTTGAAAAAGGTTTTTCAAGCCAATTGCTGAATGTTGAGTCACCCTGCCGGGGGAATGAAAGAAATAGTCCACTGCAAAGAAAAGTCTGTATATTATATATATATATCTATCTTGGGAGCAAAACAGACACCCAAAGTGTGAGTGTGAATGCCATAATACCAAAGATGAGACTGAAAATTACTGAACTCAGGCAGAAAACCAAATTCTGTGTGCTGTAGCGGTGAGATTGCACCTAGCAAGTAAATGGTGTAAAGCAAACACGAAGTTTTTTTCCTAGCAACTACACATTCAGCATACCTATGAGAGATTACCTAGCAAGTAATTGTGTAAAGCAAATCGACTTTTTTACCTAGCAACTGCACAATCTTTATACCGATAAGAGAAAAATGCATGCACAGTACATGCTGATATAAAAAAATTACCCTAGAAAGAAAAATTTACAGAGATGCCTGTGAGAGCTACGACCTCTACAAGCAAAAATATGCCCACTGTAGGACTACCACAATTGGGGGTTTAGCAAATACAGTGGCAACAGCTGCAATAGCGCCTCCTGAGGTCAGGAAGAAAATTACACTGATAGCCTAAAAATGGAGGACAAGATGCAGCGTTCTGTAATGAAACCTACCCCACGGAAGAGTGGATCTTCCAGTCCAATAAAGAGGAAGACTCTCTACGGGGAACCCGAACCGAGTCACACCCACAAAACACCCAAGAATGGTGGGGGTGCCTGAACTCAGCACGAACAGAAAAGACCGCTCTTTGATGACGAATATGATCAGCAGGAGACAGAGCGGGAGCAGCAAATCACCCAAATTTCTGTCAGCTAAAGCAAACTGCAGTAAGCCTGGCGTATATAATGAAGTGCTAAAGTATCAAATAAAGAAGGAGACCCCAGTATTCCGGATGGGACGGAGTCATCCAAAACAAAGAAGCGGAAAAAGAAAAAGAAAAGCGGTTCTTCACTTACCGTGGAAGGAACAGCACACGTCCGCAGATCCTGTGGAGAAAAAGGGGGACGAGTTGCCCTGCAGCCTAGTGAAAAATGGAGAATTCGTCCCGCGGTTAACGAATATCCAGAGGGCCCAAGGCAGAAGTTGTGTGTACCAAAGAAGTGTCTGCCGGTGCCAACAGTGAGAACCCTCAACCAACCATCCCAGGGAAGTGGAGCCAGAACCAGTGAGTGATGATCCCTTGATCACCTGAAGATGCCCTGAAAAATGCCAGGCATGACTGTGATATTCTCGTGAACAATTGAAACAAAAGGAAGATGGTTACATAGAGCTACAGAAAAATAACGTGAGGCTACAAAAAGATGTGCTCACAATTACTCTTTAGCCAGGACCGAATTGGAAGATCTCAAGACTGAGCTAGATACTGCAAAGGCTACTATTTCCGCCATGGATGAAAGCAGAGCCAATCTGTAAAATGGTGGCTACGCTAAAGTGGAGAGGAGGAGGCACTGAAAGCAGCTGACAGTCTTCCAGCAAGAGGTTCACACTCTTATATAGAGCTGATGCCTCACAACAGGAGGTCAACAGTGTCCGGATAGAAGTGGACGTATCTCAGAAAGAGGTTCAGAACTCCGCAGAGCACTTGATGCCTCACATCATGAGAACAACACTCGCCTGCCGACAGACCTGGAAGTTTCCAGAAAGGAACTACACAGTCTCACTGAGGAGCTGGACATTGCTAAAGAAAAACTATTGCTAATTTGATAAAGATCTCAAAGTCTCTCAGAAGGAGCTTCAGACCCTCAACCTAGAGAAGGAGAAGTCTCACGCCAGGAGATTGTCATCTCAAGCAGATGTGCGTAATGGAAGGAGGACTGCAAAGAAGCCTAAAGAATACAGAGACTGAAAAAGGAGAAAATTCAATTAAAAGAGAAAACCTAAAACTGAAAGAGAAAATTTTCAGTTGACAGAAGAAGTCAAGGAAAAGTTTGAAGCAGAGCACCGACGCAGAACCAAGCAAGGTTGCGTACGCACCTTGAGAAGGCAGCAGAGGAGAAGCAGCAAACTCGCAGGAGACATCTGCAGGCTGATAAAGAAATCAAGTGCTGCAGGAACGTCTGATGACCCGTATGTCCCCGCAAAGCAGCATGAGAAACTGAAGGCTACCCTGAGCATCATCAAAGCAACGCTAAAAGCCAGCTTAGAACCCAGGTGACGTGGCACAAAAGGGAGCACAAGAAGGTCCAGAAACTGAAACAAGTAACTGTGGCCCAAGCAAAGAAGTTCATAGTGCTTCACAATCAATAAAAATGTGGAGGCAACGCTCGAGAAAGCAAAGCATGCAGATAAATCCCTGAGAAGAGACTTGCAAGACGCACTCAAAAAACAGGGATCTCTCGCGGATGATGATTACAGTCCTACAAGGACACACAGTATTGACCCTGACTAAGCGTCAGTATCCCACAGCCTCAAAACCATGAAGACAAGGGTACGTGAGAGCTGGTGAATACCGCTCATCTGAAAGACAAGGTTGCAAAAATTTGATCCACCTAAACAAGCACTAGCAAAACCTTCAGCCACCCAGCAGGCAACAAAAGAAGGTACACGTGCTGAATTAAGACCAGAAGAATCCTTAGCTGATGAAGCTGAAAAGATGGGACATTCTCTGGAAGTGGGGTGGGGAATTGCAACTTAATTCAAAGAGGCGAACTAGCAACCCCATTGAGGGGGAAAAGGGCAGAGAGACGCTTCACGCGAGGAAAACTCAAAGGGTGTTTTTGAATGCTCTGCAATGCTGTCCATACAGTAATGCCTACAATAAGAGAGCAACCGACGCAAGGAAAATCTCATGACAGCTCACGTAGAAAAAAGACTATCCTTGGAGAAAGTCCTCTCGAGCGACTGAGGGGTGCCTGATCTCAAACACATTCAGGAGGAGAAGGACCTAAAACTGGATAAGGGCACCAATCCCAAACAGGACTGAGGGTTCTCTTCCTCCATCCACTCTCATCAAGTCACTGAGATATCTAGAATGAGAGTGGAAAGGATGAGGCTTTGGGCCGTCGCAAGCCCGAGCTTCCCACCAAACAGGGGAGGTATGTAACAGGGGAGTAATCCCTGTTCAAGTAATGTGCCTTTAATCTAGCAGTGTGGTGGTTAACTGTGGTAGTTAATTATAAACACACACCTGCCTGATTGCTTACAAAAGCACTGTCTGTGAGACAGGAAGGGACTATAGCTCTGAATGAGAGCTGAACTTTGGAGACAGAGGAGTGTTCTTGAGTCTCCAGAGGAGAGACGGACCAAACGAGAAACACATATCTCTGGAACTTACGGTCTTGAGCTCAGCACGCAAGCTGATTTCAAGACACCAAATAAGACTTCTAAACCTGGATGCTGATTTTATGCACGCACGGGTGCGGGTCCAGGAGAGCAGAGAAGCTTATACTCACAGCAGCTAACAGATAAGACTTCATTATAAGAGACTGTTATATCTGCTTATTTCATGATATATGTTTTGGGGCTGCGAGACAATGTTTATAAGGGAGATGGAATTAATTGCAAGGATTCACTAGAATACTCCCAAGTGAATAGAGGAGCTTGTTCCCCCCCCTGTGTTGGATGATTTTTGATGAAAAGGAAAAGGCACATAAAGCCTATTATAATTTCACCTTATAAAGTCTCCAATGTGTACCTCTGTGGAACGTTGTCTACAGCCCCCATTCTTGCTTATATTCCGATGGTAAGATCAACACACACAACCCACCCCATACTCTCTTGGGGGTGATTTGTTTTCCCTTTTCGAAAGCTTAGCTCCTTAAACAAAGGAGACTGCGGTGTTGAGCTGCTGGGCCACTGCCCACCCCCCTCATGTCATTAACTGTGAGTCAGAGAGACTCACACCACGGATTCCACTATGGCTGATCCCCCCCAAACAATGTTTGGAAGCCGGGGTCCCGGTTACCCTTCCCCTCCCTACTCTATCCTCCATCCTCCAAGTTTTGCAAGCATTTGTCACTACCTGTAATAATATGGTCATATCTCTCGTATATGTTCTCATACCAGATCGTTTCCGAAGAGGATTGTACCGACTCTTCAACTATATGAGTTATCACTCTGTTCATTGTATTATAGATCCTTGAACCACCACCATGCCGATTAATATAATATCCCAAAACACACCAAGGGCTTAAACACCCCCGGAAAGAGACGTATTGCCCTTTGGAAGCCAAAAGACTGGCAGGAGATATAATCTTGCTACAAGAAACTAATTTGAAAAAGGAGGATCAGTCACTGCATTCAGCAATGACTACCCCCTAGTCTACACTCATCAGCCCCACGAAAAAAAAATGGCGCGCTACACTTTTCCATAAAATGTAAACTTCAAAGTAGATAAAATTAAAAGTGATCTCGCTGGGAATTCTAATTAGTACAGGGTCAATGGACTACAGCTGAATATAGTCAACACTTATGCCCTAACGAAAATCAAAATCCTTTTTTCCAGGAAAACTAACACATTTAATTCTCTCTGTCCAGGAAAGGCCTTTTAATTAGCAGGAGATTAAGGCAATTATGGACCAAAATTAGATTAAATCTCCCGTTCACCCCCCCCCCCCTCCCCCCCCACCCCCCACCCACTCCATTCAAAAAAGTGTCCCTCTACTCGTGGATTTGTATCTATATGGACCCAAGGATCTATTGTTGGCCAGACTCCGTGGAGATTAGTTAATAGCAATTGTTAAGGATTTCTCTTTTCTCTCCACCCATAATAGCTAGTCTAGAGGCGACTATATCCTAATAGACAAACAAATTAGCGATAATATTTCTCTCAGCAATAATTGCCCCTCTGCTTGGTCAGACCACTCTGCTTATAACCAATTGGCTGGCTCACTTCCAAAATTAAAACAAGTGTAGTGGTCCTTGAAGAATCCTACTACTGAACCAAACAAAATCTCCAAACTAATAGAAAAAGAACGTGGCCCAATACTTTGAATTTAAACATACCCCAGAGGTTGTCCTCTTCACCCTTGGGAAGACCACAACTCAGTGATAAGAGCCCAAACTGATGCCCTGGCTCTCAGAAAAAAAAAAAAAACAAACCAAATTGAAACACTAACACAAAAATATCAGAACTGAATTATTCCACAAGTCAAACCCATCCTCGAAAAAATTACAGGGCAAATAATTTCAGTGAGGGGAGAAATAAAAGCCACCATGTGTGTTGGTGTCAAACACAGAAAGAGCTATAAGATGGTACAAAGAAATACTATGAAAAAGTAAAAAGCAGAAAGATGGCGGCACGCAAATAAAGCAAAAACAGTTAAAGCTAAACATTTCATACCATCCACACTAAAAAGGTATCAGTCATCCAACAACCAAATTATAAGTCGACGCCATTTAAGTGGACTATAACACATCCCTATGACAACCTACCAGGACCCAATGGGAGACTCGGTCTAAAAACAAAAGAGCCAATAAAGCATTCGAAAATTATCTAGCAGAATGCCGACTCCCAATCTAGACGATATCATAAAACTCGAAAAAATCTATTGAGCCCTGGAAATTATGGAGCCATAAAATCCTGAAAGATTGGGAAGGCCCCTGGTCCGGGATGGGATTTTCTCATCTTGATGACAAGAAATTATCCGCAATGCTCCTCACATTTTACCAAAGAAAAGGGATACAATAAGATGCTACTAGGCCTTCCCCTCCTAGGGAGATGCTTCGCGGTACCATAGTGGTAATCCCAAAGAGGGGAAAGATCCTCTGCTGCCTCTAAACTACAGACCTATATCATTGTTGTTAATAATGATCTAAAAACTTTATGAAAAGAGATTAAATATATCTCCCGAAACTGTCATCCGGACAGGTGGGATCGTCTGGGCACACAAGCCCTTGGACACCACATAGTGAGAGGATACACACGCTGATTCACCCTTCTCATGCATACACATAGCACACACAAAGACACCCTGTTGGCACCATGTGTCTCTGATTACCCTCGCATGTTCGACTGCACAGATGACAAAGCTTCTATTTACTTGGGAGTATTTCTAGTGAAATTCTATGCAATTAATTCATATCTCCTTTAGTAAAGCATGTCTCGCAGCCCCAAAACATATAGCATGAAATAAGCAGATATAAGCAATCTCTTAATAATGAAAGTCTTATCTGTTAGCTGCTGTAGAGTAAGCTTCTCTGCTCTCCTGGAACTGCACACGTGCGTGCACAGAAAATCAGCATCCAGGGTTAGAAGTCTTATTTGGTGTCTTGAAATCAGCTATGCTGTGCAGAGCTCAAGACCGGTCAGCTCCAGAGATATGTGTTCTCTTGGTCAGTCTCTCCTGGGAGACTCAAGAACACTCCTCTGTCTCCAAAGTTCAGCTCTCAGTCAGAGCTAAGGAGTCCCTTCCTGTCTCAACAGACAGGCTTTTGTAAGCAATCAGGCAGGTGGTGTTTATTAATTGACTACCAGCAGTTAACCACCACACTGCTAGATTAAAGGCACATTACTTGAACAGGTATTACTCCCCTGTTACAGGGGCATTGAACGTTATAACTGTTTACATCAACATATCCTTTCTCAATTTTAGAAGCATTAAGGAAGGGTTGACTGGCAGCTATAGTTTGGCAGACTCTGCATTCGTAGTCTACAGGGGGAGAGGGATAAATAACATGGAAAAAGTTACCTAAAACGGAACCTTTAATATTTTAGCCTGTAATAAAGAATTGGTAGCTGAACTTTGGGGGACCAATTCTATTATAGACAACATATAGACTTATATTACACATACACTTTTATCTAGAAAACAGTTCCAAACAAACATTGTATATCATCCCTTTAAATGTTCGGGTTAGTTCAAACTGATTATCAAACTTTGAATGACTCGAACTTGTGGGTAACTTGGGAGAACAGTTTCACAATGGAGAAGGAAATAACCTAGATTTTGGGACTTGTACGTTCTGGAAACTTAGAAACTAAAAAACTCGGTAACTTCTTGATGTGCAGGTTGTCGTGGTCATTGTGGCTTGCTCGAGTTGGTCGATGTGTTCCAGGTACCGCAACTGTTGGTTAGTTTTTAGGTAGGTTACTGGAGTGGGCCACGTTTCGATTAGTACCTTAAGTCCAGACCACATTTTGGCTTGTCTGCCATCTTAACTGGGTGTTAAGTAAGTATCCAGCTCTAGTTTTTCAAGTGGGTTGGGTCTTTGCTCGCCCAGACGTTGGTGTTTTCACCCATGCCTGGCGTTGTGCCTTGGGTGAATGACGAGGCCTTTGAGAGGCCTCTGGATCCTCTGGTTTGAGTAAGCCCAATGATCGTAGTTTTTCCTCACCTTCTTCTGGTGAGAGTGGAATGTACAGCGTCTCTTGATAAGTGAACAATATTTTGCACGGGAAACCCCAGCGATAGCGGATTTTATTGTTCCACAGTGAGTTGGTGATCTGCGCGAACATTATCCGCTTGTTCAGCGTGGTTTGAGCCAAGTCCGGAAAGATGAGGAGTGGAACGTTTTCCTGCTCTATCTTTGGGGTGGTGCTAGCGGCTCTCAATATTTCCTCTTTAATACGGAAATAGTGTAGGCGTGTGATCACGTCTCGTGGCTTTGCTGGATCTAGGCCTTTCGGTCTAGGAAGCCTATGGGCTCTGTCCATCTGAAGTTTTTCATCCGATGTTTCGGGTAACAGGGACATGAAAAGCCGAGTGAGATATGCGTCCAATTGGGCATTGTCCACTTCTTCCGGGATACCTCTGATCCGCAGGTTATTGCGTCTTGACCGGTTCTCCGTATCTTCCAGTTGATCGAAAATTGTTTTGACTTGAGTTTTTAATTCCTCAATATCTTGCGCTTGGGTCTCCTGTGCAAGGGCGGTGTTATCCACCTTCTCCTCCAAGTCCACAATGCGGTCTCCTATGGACGCAATCTCCTCTCTGATGCTGCGGCGGAAGCTCTGCATTTCAGAGTGGAAAGAGCTTTTTAGTTCTTGTACAAACACCATCATTTCTTTGCGGGTAAGTGGAGCATCCGGCTCTTCTCCAGAGTGTAGATCTGAGTCTGCGTCTGCACCTGCAGTAGACGCTTCTTGATCTTTGGTATTTTGTTTTTTAAAGAAAAGGGATGCCTCACGCCGGGCCGCCGTTTTTTTTTGTTTAGTGGATGGCATGTTTGTTGTTTTTACTTAGTAAGTTTTTGGCTTTGAATAGAGCTGAGTATATTTAGGTGATGTAAAAAAAAAAAAAAAAAAAATGAAATTGGAATAAGCCCCCTCATTCCTATGGAGTCCTGATCACACACACATTGGTAGCAGTTCCATGATTGCTTTTAATTGAGCCTTTGTTCCTTGGCACCAGTGGGAGGTTTATAGAAGATGTTGGGGCTCACAATAAGGGTAAGTTGTAGGGGAGGGAGAGTGAGTGGTTTTCAATAGCACTTTCAGATGTATTGAGTGCTGTGGGCGGACAAAGATGGCCGCCGCCAACCTCTCAGCACTGTTTGTGCAGGCTGGGTGGACCAAGATGGCCGCCGGCCGCCTCCCAGCAGGGTGAGTCTCTTTCCCTTAGGTTGATCACCCCCCTCCCCTCCCAAGGAGCTCACAGGGCCCCGGAGCCACATGGGAAGGTACCTACTCCGGTCAAGCTCACCTCCGATCGGCAGCCGTCCAATCACGGGCGCGTGGGGATGGTTGTGTGAGGGGGTGGGGGCGGCGACCCCCCCCAGTCTGCTGTAGCGCACCTCTGGCCAGCAAGGTAAGGCGCGGTGATGGTCGGGAGAGGGCTATGGTGAGTCCCTGCCTTTCGATTGCGGGGTTCCCCCCTACCTCCTTCTCCTTTGTGGGGCTCTGAGATCGGTGCTTTACCTCTGCCACACGATCCCGGCGGCCATCTTGGATCTCCTAGGAGGCGAAGGGGGGACCCGTGGACGGTTGAATTTCTCCCGATTTCTCCTGATTATAACGGTTGGGGCTGTCCAGAGACCCCTCCGTCTGTTTCCTGGACCCGTGTGTGGCCTTTTTTATTTTTTATCCCCGATTTTAAGGGGTTTTCTCCGGCTCTTGTGTTGTTTTTTGGGGAGAGCAGAGCAATCTGCGGCTGACTCGCTCAGCCTCCTGGCCACGCCCCCTAAATCCACATTTTATCCACCATTCTGCAAAGGTAATAATTTGGATTATTTTAATCAAATGATAACAAATGATTTTGGGAGTCTGGTAAATAAAGTCTGCTTTTAGACATAATTTAACTAAAGTGGAAAGAGAAGCAATAAAGGAAATCATAGAAGATCAGAGGCTAGTAATTAAACTGGCTAAGGGAGGGGCTGTAGTCATTATGGATAGAGAGAACTATCTGAAGGAATCACATTGATTACTTAACGATGAGACAACATATTTGAAACTAAGAAAGGACCCCTCCATAGAATATACAGCTGACTTAAAAGTTTTACTAGAGAAAGGGAAGGACGTTGGTATCCTTAACTCAGATACTCAGATACCCATCTTCTACTTTCTACCGAAAGTTCATAAAAGCTTAGACAACCCCCCAGGAAGGCCAATAATATCGGGGATTGACGCATTAATGTCCAATTTGTCAGCGTACAGTATATTGACTAATTTCTGCAGGTGTATGTGAAGGGACTCAGATCGTATGTTATTGACACTACAGCCATTATTAATATGCTAAGTTAATTAGAATGGAGAGAAGTATATATATTGGCAGTAGTGGATGCAGTCCCCTCTCACTGTAGTTAAAAGTTCTCCAGCAGCCGCTGAGTTAAGCTCTGACGCTACTAACTCTTCTGTTGTAGAAGCAACCATCCTTAGCTCACTTCCGTTTGTCCTATCTGTTATGCCTGTTCCTAATGCTTTCCCTCCTCTGTCTCTGAGTGTTGCTAAGATTCCTGTTTTGCAAGGTATTTCTCCTATTATGTCTGTGATACCTGCAATTCCTTTAATTGATTTTCCAAGACCCCTGTCACTGAGTCTCCCATGCAGTCTGATGCCCTCACTTGGGATTCTCCGGGACCCAATTCAGAAACAAGCACAATGTTCTCTGATCTTATTACAGTAGCTAGTTCAGTTTCTGCTGGATCTCAATCACCCACTTCAGTGACAAGCAAGATGTCCATTGTGTCTATTGGAAGGCCTACCACAGTTTCTTTCACGGATCATGCCACAGCCTCCGTGATGATTACAGATGACTTAAAGCTCCTCATGGCTGAGAATAGCCTTTTTTGTTCTAAGCCCCCTGTAACTCCACGGTTAGCCCTAAAGTCTGGGATGTCCACTCCGCTTACAATACTGTTTCACGCTGACTTGCCCACAGTGTTCGGGGTATCCGCTACTGACTGCATGTCTGCTACCACCAACTCAGGGGTATCGCACTTGGAACTTTCGGCAATACCCGCTGCGTCCCATTTTTAGAAAACTCCTGTGTACAAGATGGACTTATATTTCACTGTATTTTCCACAATACTTGGGGTTCTTACTATTGACTGTCCTGTCACAAAACTAGGGTTACCTCTCAGGTAGGTGCCTGGAGCCATCGATGTTAAGAACCCTATGTTTAAAACAGTCATATTCCGCATTGCTTCTCCCATAGTATCATGCAAGACCCTCTTACCTGGGACCTCCACGGCTAACTCAAGTTCATGTTCTCCGTTTGCTGTCTCTCTGTTGGAGGTACCCAGCTTTAACCCCAAGACTTCTATTCCTAAGGCTGTTGCACCGTTTACCCGGCTTCCTGCTTTATCGGATAATATTTGTTTTCTTACATTTCAAACAGAGTCTTTACTCGCAGGTTTCTGTGCGGTGTCTAAAGTGCCCTTTCTGGATTGCATTTGGTCTTTCCCTAAGACGAAGACACCCATACTGGACCTCGTTACTTTACCTGAGGCATCCGTCCCTGTTCTTGATAGCCCCACTATGGGTATGGACATGTTCTCCCCTACTATCTCCTTGCTGCTTACTATGACCTTCGCTAAGGCCATAACCTCGGATTTGAATCTCCCCAAATATCAGAGGCCAAATGAGGCGGATTCTTCCTCAACTGCCTGTACCACAACCAAGAAGTATGTCATCACTGCTACCAGCTCTCTCGAATTGCTTGGGATTACAAGCCTGGTTCTTATCGTGAATACTGCTTTAATATCTTGCAGTGAACCCTCCTGCCCTAATACCCTCACTAACCACCACCCAGAATTCCTTGGGAGCTAAAGACTCTCGCAAGTTCTTACGTGCTGATTTCGCCAAAGCCATTGTCTGCCCTGCAGTCCCTAATGTCTTTCATGTCCGACAATCAGTGTCCTATGTCCCGTACTCTTGGACTATTACTATGCACCTGACACCTGGCTGCTGCCCTTCTGATTTCCCTATTCCGGAGTTCCCTGTCCTTTCTCTGCTTTGGATTTCCAAGTTCCCTGGTCCCATTGCCCATGTATCGAGAACCGCAGTGCCACCGCTCTCTTTTGTGGTACTCTCCAATGTACACCTGGATTTTGGACCTAATTCTCGCCTGAGACACTTTAGGAACAACTCAATGTCTCCCAGACCTGTGAATGGTCCTGTCCACCCAGGCTTCTCACCCAGAGGTGGGGGTACTGTAAGGAATCCCAGCAAACCGTGGGCTTTCAATGCCATCTCTCGCCTAAGGAAGTTTAGGAACAACTCCATGTCCCCCAGATCTGTGAATTTTCCTGTTCGTCTGGAGGTCTCACCTTAAATGGGGGGGGGGGGGGGTACTGTAAGGAATCCGGTCCTGGCTTTCATTCTAGCCTTGCAGACCTCTGCAGTTACAAAGGCTTCCTCTGGCAATCAATGTCACATGTGCTGCCTCTCATTGCAGCTTCTGCCCTGTGCCCCATCATTGGAGGAATACTCACATATCCTCCTCCTGTGATTGGATCTCCGCCCTTTATATGTTGGGCTTTGGCTCTGAATCAGAGCCGAGCATAGTTTCCTTCCCTGGACATTACGTGTTCTGCCACAAGCCCTAGGATTGTCTCCTTGTGTACTAACTTCTCTGATTTTTGTTAGTAGTTCCTGAGTATCCTGAGGCCTGCTGCTACGCTTCTACGCAGAAGCCTGACTTCCTGAGTATCCTGAGGCCTGCTGCTACGCTTCTACGCAGAGGCCTGACTTCCTGAGTATCCTGAGGCCTGCTGCGTTTCTCCACGCACAGGCCTGCTTTTGTCATCGGTGCTGAAGCATTGGTTTCCCCCGACACTGCCTTGCGGTGTACTTCAGCCAGCTTTTCTGTCTCCCCCTGCTGAGACCGGCGTCATGGGCCGAGGCCGCACCTCGCACAGAGGCCACTCCCGCACTCAAGCTCCTAAGCTGAAGCGGGGAACTCCTGTCTACCTGTTGCCGAACGCCTGCTTGAAAAACGACGATGCTGTCTTCTCCAATCCTGACCCTGCTACGTACGACGACGAACTGCGCATTCCGGATCAGTCTGCGCAGACTAAGGTCGATGATTATACAACCCCACCTCAGCCCCGCGGTCCGGTCCTGGTATGTGGCGAGCACAACCGTGACAGGATGTGACTTCATTATACACTTCTATCACAGGGGTGTGACTCTGTGACATCCACTCTTCTGAAAGATGCAAAGTAGGATGGACTACAAATTGATTTTTTGATTGATTGTATGTAATTCATACTACATAAGAATTATTTCTGGTTTGAAAGTGACTTCTACCTGCAGAGATGTGAAACCGCCATGGGTACCAGGTTTGCACCGAGCTATGCCAATCTCTTTATGAGAGATTGGGAAGACTGTTACATTTGGTCTGAGGTTGAGCCTGGTGCAGATCTGGTCCTCTGGCGGAGACATATTGATGACATTATCTTAGTGTGGAAAGGGGACCATGACAGTCTGGTTAAGTTTATAGAGGATTTGAATATCAATGATAGGAATCTGCAGCTCACATCTTCTATTAGTGTTAAGGAAGTAGACTATTTAGATCTGACCAGCTATGGATAAGGTGATCAACTAAAGGCCAGATCCATCTTTAAGGCAGTGGACACGAACAATTATATTCTTCGAACAAGTTGTCACCATCCTAAATGGATGGATAATGTGCCATATGGACAATTTCGCAGAATAAAGAGGGATTGTACTGATGAGGGAGTCTTCACTAGCCAAGTAGAAGTCCTAAAAAATGAGATTTCTTGAGAAGAATTCCAGTGAGGTACTCCTTAATGACTCCCTTGAGAAAACTAGAAAATTAGAAAGGAAAGATCTAATTACAGTAAAAGAAAATTCACAGTTTCCTGAAGTAAGAAAATATTTTTAGTTATGTGTTTCTTACAGAATACAATAGAGAGGCACAGAAGATTAAAGGAATTATTAAAAAAAATATTGGCATTTGCTTTTGAATGACCCTCTATTGAAGAGTGAAATCCCTTCAGTACCAAATGTGATTTTTAGGAAAACTAACAACCTGAAAAACAAGCTGGCTCATAGTGTTATAAGAAAAATGAAGACAGATAAAAATGAGGATAGAAATTTTTCTAATAATGCGGTTAGTTTCTTAAAGAATGCTACAGGTTTTTTTGGTTGTACATCCAATACAGCTTATAAGTTTAAATCTAAAGAAAGATGATTTTTTAAGTCAAATTTGAGACAAGAGACTTTCAAAATAGATTTATATGCTGCAGGTCAGAATATGTAATAAACATATTGGAACATCTGAGCGCCATTTGCAGAGGGATTTTAACTCCCAGTGTGTCACAACTCTGATCCCACAGATTTGACTCTTATGGGAATAGAGTTGGTGCAACAGCATTGGAGAGGCAGAGACAGGGGATTTGATTAAAGTAAAGGAGAGATGTTTTGGATCCATAAACTCAAAACACTCATTCCACATGGTTTGAACGTAGAATTCGAGATACCATTTTTATAATAAATATTAGTTGTCACTTATTTATACATTTTATGGGTTTTTACATGAATTTTATTGGTATATTTCTCAGTACCTCTGCTCATATACCTCTCCTGTTTTTTTTTAACACCAACTCAGTACTCTGGTTTTAATATTGTGTTAACATGAATGTTTTTATATGTTTTATTGATCCATTGTTCTCTTGTTCATTTCTCCCCCTTTATGCTGTTATTGGGATATTTGAGATTGTATAGTTGTTATAGAGAGTGAGTCTGTTTCATCTGGCTATTTTATCTGTTTATATTGATATATGAATTTTAGTGTACTTTACTAATATGGTTTGTTGTTTTTATCTTCATTTGTATAAGCTATGTCTTTTGTAGTGCATTTTGAACACTGCTGTGTTTTGAATATTAATTAATAAAGTGTACTAGACGTTATATTTATATGAAGCATCTTTTAGGCAATATATGCCCATCTGCACCCAATTGCTTAATTAAGATAGCCTTTAAATAGATAATAAATAAGAGTGATCCTGCTCCTCATGGCTTCTTTTAACAGGTCATGTAAAATCGCTGGTAATTCACCCCTCCCGCTGGCCGATCATGGGTTAACACTTTCCCATCCTCTGCGTAGCATTGAAAGCCTCCTTGGCAGTGACAGGGTTAAGCAGGGCTATAGCTGCACAAGCTAATGCCCAGCATGATATAATGTCGTGAATATACAGTCTGGGTGCCTGAGCAGGTTATCAATTCCCAGCTTCTGCTGAAATGCACCTTAAGGCCAAGTGCCTTTTCCCCTATGAAATATATGGGGTGCTGGTTCTAAGTTTCCCCACTCCAAGATTGGAAGACAAAACAGCACCAGGATTATGATGCGAAATCCCCATGTATTTGCGTTGGATGCTTTTTGTTATCTATCAATGACTTGCAGCAGCATACAATGCATTGTTAAGCTTTATTTTGGAAACATTACAAGTTTAGACATACAGTAACATAAGCGATTTAAGAAGCATATAACTGTTAGTGTCCATGGCAGGTCTGTGCGCGCGACCGTGCTAGGGGCTTCACGCTTGGCTGGAGCGATGTGTGCCCTGTAGTTGGACGCGACGAGGGGGGCATGGCGTGGCCGTGACGGACTTGATTCACTCTCATTGGGCGAACCGCTCACATGGCACAGCCATCATGCGAGGTAACAAATTTATTTGGTTCCTTGTGCATAGGGTGACCAGATGTCCCGGTTTTAAATGCCTGTCCCGGCTGCCCGACAATTTAAAATGTCCCGTTTTTTTGTGACTGTCCTGGTTTTGGCCATCAGAGCAGGGGGGCAGCAGAGAGCAGAGAATGCTGTCAGGGAGGATGAGAGCGGAGGCCGGGGCTGCAGAGGGTGGGGGCGGGGTTACCTTCTGCGGAGCCCCAGCAGTGAGACCCGGAATTGTCAGTGAGAACTTCCGGTGTCTGCTGCCAGGGCTCAAGATGGTTTCCCTCCCAAACCCATGCAGGTAGGGTCCAGAATGGGGGACGACGACACGCTCACTCTTTCTAAAGGGAGAGAGACACAGAATGAAGGGGGGGGGGCTGGGAGAGACAGACACAGAATGGGGAGAGACACACACACACAGCATGGGGAGAGAAAGACACACACAGCATGGGGATAGAGACACGCACACAGCATGGGGAGACACGCACACAGCATGGGGAGAGGGACACACAGCAGCATGGGGAGACAAAGAATGGGGGGTGGAGGGAGAGACACCGAATGGGGGGTGGAGGGAGAGACAGAGAATGGAGGGGGGGAGAGAGAGAGAGGGGGGGGGGGGAGAGACACACAGAATGACAGGGACTCTGACCATAGGTTTTGGCTTCAGATTCCCATATGAACACCTTCCTCAGCCTTGCAATGTGTTTGTGGGGAGGTAACACCAGAGCATGTGTAACAGGAATCTCTGCCACAGAGGTGTACAAGTGTCACCATCAGTGAGAAAGGTCCTTGTGTGAGGTGGCACCTCTTGTTACATCATTACTGCATATGTCATTAATAAAGGGACACTCAACCCCCTCAGGTGCATTTTCAGGTCTACGTGTAACCTGTGAAATAGATGGTTAGCCCTTGCTGCTCTCTAGAGATATTAAAGGAACATGACATACAGCATATAAAGGCGGCTGCATTAATGTCCCTCCCTTGGGACGTTAGTCTGTGTGTCTGTCCTCCACCTCAGTATTCAAAGGACGATCTTGGACATTTGGTCGCGGCTGTTTCGCCGCGACTCACCCCACCACCGGCCACTTTGCTGCTAAGGTAAGTGCCTAAACACCCTACCATAAAACCCATATATCCTAAGTTCCCCTTACCCTAATACCCCCAAACCCTAACTGCTAAAACCACTTAAATGAACCCCCTAAACAGTAATAATATTAACATTAGAAGCGGCTCGTTGCGGAGGGTCCATCTGCGGCCTGAAGCCGGCGGCCAGCTGGTCGCGGCAAAACTATTCTGATTCAAAGTTAAGTGTGACTACATAGCGCTTCAGCATAATGGGAAAAGTACATTTTATTAAACCAACAGCATAGAAATATAAAACATTATTAAGAACAACATTTTTCTTTAAATAAAACTACAATAAGAATGATACAAATAACCTGCATTTAAAACATAACTTTTTATCCTTTTAAAGTGCTCGTTTTATGCACCATAAACTAAAGTCACTATTCATTGTGATTTAGCGTAACACAGATACACGTGCGCACTTATATGTGAGCGTCTTAGTCGCTGGTTATCCCTAAACATGCCTGGCTTTAGAGATAGGTCTCTCACTTGTGTGTGTCATCTTGTGTTTCCTCAGGCTGGATAAGTCACTAAATCCCTTCCCACATTCCCCACATACATTAGATCAGCACATCCTCTCCCCGGTACTAAGCCCCGCCCCCGGCATACTCTGACCTCCAACCCGCCCCCCGGCATCCTGCTATTGAAAAAAAAAAATACTCACGGCTGCCGCATCCTTCTCATGTTGCTGCTGCCCCCGCGCACCGCAAAACCCGGGGGCAGGGGGGAAGGAGGGGGGGGATGAAGCGCCGCCATTTTAAAAAACTTTTTTAAAATGATTATTTATTTAATTAACTGGCGCCCGGCCGGAGTCATCGCGGGCCGCACAGAGAGTTCAGGGGGCCGTATGTTGTGCAGGCCTGCTGTACAAGAATATAGGAAGTAAAGATATTTTGAAGGAACTCAAAGATGTTAGAATAGAATTAAATATGTTACTTACCTCCCAGGCTGAAAAGTCATTAAGTTGGTCAAAGAGGAAATTTTATGAGAAAGCAAACCAGCCAGATAACTTATTAACAAATAAATTGAGGAACAAACGGTCGAATTATGGTATACAGGTATCAAATTGAAGTCACGCACAGTGACTTCGAACCCCAAATTAACTG
>WSYH01010440.1:0-23233 GCA_036426205.1 Ascaphus truei | reverse complement strand
CAAGGATGCAGGAGTAGCCGCTACAAATTGTGCTGAAGCATTCAAGGATGCAGGAGAATCTGCTCCGAATGTTGCAAAAGCAGAGGTGTTGAAGGTTGCAGGAGAAGCTGCTAAGAATTGTGCTGGAGAGGAGACAATCAATGTTGCAGGAGAAGCTGCCAATAATGGTGTCTGATAAGATGGCAAAGATGCTGCGAGAGAGGAGGACAATGGTGGAGATTCATGTTTTGACTTTGGTGTTGAAAAAATTCCAAGACCACGATCAAATGTGGATGAACCAACATCATGTCTTCTCGACAGTATTGCACACGCACATAGCTCGTTCTGTTTTATCAGACTTTGATCTATGGAATGTAAAGAAGAATTGTGTAAGTCGAATGCAGTACTATTCCTGTTTAAAATGTTTTTTATGCTGACCAGCTCTGCTACGATTTCCTTTTGCACAGCCATCATGTCTTGGTGACGTTTGTTTTGAGAATTGAAAAACCGCTGCTCAGATTTTTGTTGCCTAGACAAGTTATGTTTTTTGTCTGGTTTTTTTTTGGGAGACGTCACTTTTGGACTAAGTGACATAGATGCCACCGATGAGGAATCAAAAGCAACCAACACAGCAGTTGTTACATCTAAAATGAAATGTTAACAAAAAAACAATTAGACACCTTAATTAATTAACATTATGTGAATTTCCAATGCATGATAAGATCATTATAAATAACATCTTGAATGCGGAGACAATACCATAATTTGCATATTTTCTGTCCAATTGTGCACTACCAATGTTATGTAACATCAAAACATACTTAGAGTTTGACCAGCATAAGACTATATATATATATATATTTATATTTATATTTAGATATAATTTAACAGATGACCATGTATGTTTTTTAAAGTAATCATCCTCACATTTATATAGAGTCTTCAATATCAGCTGTATATTGTCAATTGTTGTGACGATGCAACAGCACAATTGGGGCAAACATATGTAAATTAGGGTCTGTGTCCGCAATTCAAGTTTGTTAGCTTATATTGATCTTATCATGCATTTGAAATAGACATAATGTTAATAATCAAGGTGTGTAAATGTAATTTTATGTAATCATTCATTATCATACAGATCTAACACAACTCCTGTGGTTGGTTGCTTTCTGATATCGTCATTGGTGGCATCTATGTCACAATAGTCCACAGTAACGGCTCCAAAACATTGCTCCTATGGCAAAAATATAACTTGTCTAAGCAACAAAATTCTGAGCATCTGGTTTTTTCAATCTCCAAAACACAACGATCACTAAGACATGATGGCTGTGCAAAACAGGAATCGAGCAGAGCGGTCAGCAATAAAAAACATTTAACACAGGAATAGTACTAAAGCATTCGACTAACACAATTCTTACTTTACATTCCATAGATGAAATTCTATAAAAACAGAAGGAGCTAACGTGCATGTGCAATACTGTCGACAAGAGCATGATGTTGCGGTCATCAGAAATCAACTTTGAGATAATCGTGGTGTTGGCCATTTTTTTCAACACCTACTTCAAGAGCAATGACTCTCCACCAGTTCCCCTCTCTGGCAACATCTTTGCCATCTTTTCAACACCATTATTGGCAGCTTTCTCCTGTCAACATTTGATTGTCTCCTCTCCAGCACAAATCTTAAGCAGCTTCTCCTGCAACATTCAACACCTCTTGCTTTTGCAACATTCGTAGCAGATCTCCCCTGCAACCTTGACTGCTCAGCCACTGTGTAGGCGCGTCGGCATACTCTGCAACCTTGAATGCTTTCGCACAATTTGTAGCGGCCTTCTCCTGCACCCCTTGAATGCTTCAGCACAATTTGTAAGCGGCATTCTCCTGCAACCCTTAGAGCTTATCACAATTTTGTAGTGGCTCTCCTGCACTTTGAATGTGCATCACAGCAAAATTTTGTAGCGCTTCTCCTGCACTTGAATGCTTCAGCACAATTGGTAGCAGATTCTCCCTGCAACCGTGAACACTAATTCTGCACATTAGGTACAGCTTCTCCTGCACACCTTGAAGTGATTCTGACATTGGTAGCATCTTTCTCCTGCAAGGTTTGGTTTCCTTGGCTTTGCTTCCTTCAACATGATGTGCTTCTGGTCCTTGCACATTTGTGTCAATGCTCTCTCTCCTGCAAACCAATTCAATTCCCAGCTGCTGCAGCCCCATATCATAGCATCTTCTCCTGACAACCGTCAATCCCGCTGCTTGCACGCACAATCATAGCAGCTTCTCCTGCACCTTCATCCCGCTCTGCAGCACATTCATTAAGCAGCAATTCTCCAGGCAACCTTCAATCCCGCTGCTTCAAGCACATCATAGCAGCTTCTTCCTGCAACCTTCAATCCGACTGCTGCAAACCACACATTCAGTAGCAGCTGCATTCTCCTGCAACTACAAATTCAATCCCAGTTGCTGCAGCACAATTCATAGCACTTCTTCTCCTCAAGCTTTTGCAAGCTTCTTCTGCTCATGCAACCTTGGTGCCTCCTTATTACGCTCGGCTAGCACAAAAAAAAATACGATTAGTAACAAGTAAGAACAGTGGATTACTTACAAATACTGGTGCCTGTGTTGTGGTCCATGGACAAAGGCAGAGTCAAGGTAACACTCCAATGAAAGGGAAATTTAAGCAGGCTGTGCTTGCGGCACAGACACAACCATATACAACACATGTCAGAGTACATTTTACCACACACACTGACACACGCACGGTCAAACGATGTTAGTGCCACATACAAAGCCATGTGAAACAATGGCTACATGCCAACTACACTCCCTAGTGAAAGTTAATGTGGCATAGTGGCAACTTCCACAGCCATGTAATTTTAAGCGCAATGCAACTTAACATACTGTGAATCAAGATTGCTAAATCGGCACCGTACTTCACCGCCATGTGAAATCAATGGCAGTGGCAACCCTGTCGCCATAGTGGAATCAAATTGCAAATGCCAACTTGAACTTCCATATGTAAATCAATGGCAAGTGCCAAGACACACAGTCCCATGTGAATCAATTGCCGTGCCCAACATACATCCGATGAGTGGGGGGGGCAATCAATGGCATTGGCACCAAAGCGTGCAGGGTAACCGGGGGCCACTTACCAATGATATCCATTTTCAAATCTGGCAAACTGCTAACACACCAGAAACTAGCTATATAGTTAACCACAATTTAAGTAGGCATCCCGTGGCAGAGGTCAACACCACTTCACGCAACGTTCAATTGACAAGATCACAACATTGCTGTAATGAAATGAAATAAATATTTGTAATTTTCAAATTAATTGTGAACATTATTATTCGCCCATTGGAACACACTTGTATGTGTTAAAATCATACATAACGATAGTTAATTTTATTGTGTAATGTTTGAGAGAAACACTGAAAACTTTGATTACTACCGTACATGTTTAATACAGTGTACTCCATTCACTCATCCATCTATATAGAAACTGGTCAAAACCTGGGTTTTCATGACATATTTTAACTAACTAATAGACTGCTATGACATGCGACACCTAGTCAATAAAAGGTGTAATGACAACTATGCTTGTATGCCCACCAGGTTATTTACCACAAATAGGTTCATATTGTGACATGTGTAGACAGATCATACCCACCGTGTACACTCCTAAAAAAGTCGTTGCTATCAGAAAAAAAAAAAACTGATTTCATGTGACGTAAGCTTGTAGCTGGGTGGCCGAAAATTAAAATATAATTAATTTAGAACCACTGTCAAAAAATTACAAAAGATATCACATAATCTGTGGTTTGTGAGTTATATATATATATATTATATATATTCTATAAATATATATATCTAATATAATCTCTATTTGACAGATATTAATATCTCTAAACTATATCGTGTATATTATTTTTCTATTTATTATTTTAACTGTATGTGTCTACCTGGGTGTCAAAGCAAACCGCATTTCGACCATCATCAGCAACAAGCAAACAGCGATTCTTCCCCCTGCAAGGCAAGCTGATTATGTGTAAATTATCCAGAATGAACCCTCTAAAACTCTAAGGCCAAATTTGGGCCCAATACACTGTTACCATTGGTCTCTGTCTCTGTCTCTCGTCCTCCAGAATAGAATATTAGATCTCCATATAGAGAAGGATCTATGTAGCTACTCCTAAAATTCACATAGTAAGACAATTTTTTCACAATATACACCAAACTGTGTTTACAAATAATGCAAACCGCAAATAAATCTGTCCACACCTATTTATGACCCTGTTGTAATAGCATTATTAATGAAGGGTTTTCGTACACACACTTTATGTAAGTGTTTATTTTAGATATGTTGGTGAATATAAATAACCCGTGTAACATGATTTTAGTGTTAAATTCGAGTTGTGCCGTAAGGAAATTTCACATTTTAAAAACGGTCTTAGAAAATACTCTGCAGCTGCGTTGGTTGGGGACGCAGCTTAGATAACACACACGCGGTCTTGTGTTTTTTAACCTTGAGTCTACAGCATCCATAATAAGAAACGTACAAAGTATTTCTCAGTGAAAACAGTGCTTACCGCTAAAATATGTCACAGAACACAACACAAAAGAACATTTTATTTTTTACACTGAAAGTCGCTTCAAAAACTACACTCCTGGCCTGTCCTGCTGAAACCATCTGCGGTCAATCATAAAAAAAGCTATTAAAATTTCATTCACAGCCGGGATGAAAAAAGCAACATTTTCATCCAATTTTATCATACTTGTTGGGACACTACGAATTACTACATTCTACAGAGAGTCCAGTAAATCTAGAAAAAAATTGAAAAATCTTAAGACTTACATTGATGCATTAAGAAAACAATTTTTGTAAGATGTCTCAAACGATCGTGGCTAGAGGCTTGATTCTGCAGCAAAGGTTGATGAACACTGTACACAGTATGCAGTATGTTTTGGATAGTAGGACCAATCTATTAGTAAGGCGAGAAGACGAAGTCCTAATGAGAGTCAATTCAACACCGAGCGGGTGTCTCATATTCGAGGCACACGCAACATTAAACGGGACCAGTTGACAAACAAAGAGTAAACAAAACTTACTTGGCAAACTATTAATAACGTCTTCAAGAATAACCAGTGAATTGCAATGTGAACACACAAGACATATGTTCATTGATCATCCAGAGTACCCGCCCCTTTCTAACAACATGGAGCACGGGCAAACTATAAAACTACGTGTACAACAATATGGAATTGCCTATCGCAATTCAATGCTTGATTTACAATAAACTGGTATGTATGGACAGGAATGACTCGCATTCCGCAATGGATTTCATAAGGACATGGATTCTAGAACCTTTGTAAATATAATTTCGAAACCCTTTTATTACATAGTAAAGTGACTGTCACAAACAAGTTATGGGCATAATTAGCCTATCATATAATATTGGATTGGATAAACAATACTCACAACTCCACACATTTTTCATTACAACAACATATGTAATGTTTGTCTGTCAATTTGAATTTTCATATTTGTATATTATAACACCTGCAAAACATACGTATGCAAACAAAATGATGCTTTGAGGTATTGTTTAGGCACAGGGGGCACGATATGCCAAGTGCAACAATCAGACGTACTAAGGGGAAGTGTTGATTTGTGTGGAGTATAAGGCATTGGTTTATTAATGTTCGTAGTTAAAAAGTCCTTGTTTCAAATTACAATCGATAAAAGAAAGAAGAACATCAGCCCCCGCGTGGGGGGGGAGGATCCTGGGGGTGAGTTCGGTGTGAGGGGGGTGGGTGGGGGGTCAGGGTTGGGGGGGGGGGGTGGGGGGGGGTGGGGGGGACTTCGAGTGGGTGTGCGCCGTAGAGGGGGATGGGGGAGGGCGGAAGAACGGTGGGCTAGAGCCCGGGGGATCTCGGGTCTCTTTCATGTGACGTGTAAATTTTATATATATGTGTCATTTACGTGAAAAAATCTTCACTATGCAAAATACCATTGAACATCCACACCGTCTTCCACTTAACACCGTCCGCGACATGTTGTTGGTTGGGTCTGCATAGTGATTCTCCCTGATGTAGAGCGGGGGACCAGCGGGGGGGCGTGGGGTTTTTTGGGAGGTGGGGGGAAGGGGTGGGTGGGGTGGGGGGGTGGGGTTCCTGTAGTGTGGGTAACGCGAGGGCATGTCACTGGGGTGGGGCGTTTTGGTCATGAGATAACTGTGTGTGGTCTATGGGTATAGGATATGGAGGGGGGGGGGGGGGGGGAGGGTGGAGGGGGGGGCGTGGAACTGGGCGTGAATGGAGCAAAGTCCAATTGGTGTGTTGTGGTGGTGGAGGGGGGGCTCTATTTTTGGAGCGGCCGCTGCCTGCCGCTGCAATGTAAGAGTGGGATGGATGATTTGCGTGGTTGGGCGGTGTGTGGGGGTGTGTGTGTGTGTTGTGTGTTGTGGGTGTGTTGCGTGTGTGTGTGTGTTGTGGTGGTGGTGTGTGTGGGGTGGTTGTGCTAGTGTGTGTGTGTGGGGTTGGGTGTTGGTGGTGTGTTGTGGTGTGTATTGTGGGGGTGATTGTGTTGGGGGTTTGTGTGGTGGGTGGTGTGGTGTGTGTGTGTGGTGTGGGTTGGGTGTGTGGTGTGGTGAATGAATGCAAGCGAGGAATACATTGTATCGGTACAAATTATGTGCCACGACATTACATTTAATCAGTGAATACCTCAAAACACAATAAACAAATCCATGCTACTATATACCCAGACCACATATTCAACACATAAACATCCGTTTTGCGGTGAAAGCTACGTAATATCACTAACATTTATTTCATGATCAACACTAACGTCTGGCGCTCCCGTATCCCTGCCATGCGCGCACAAGCGTCCCTTCTATATCTGACTGGTCGTCACACACCCCAAACCCGCGCACCGGCACTATATTTAATAGATTAATGCGGCGAATCCAAGTTATTTTCTGTTACAAAACGCGCGGAATAGCGTGGGGGGCGCGCGTGCACAGTGGCTTGCACAGCGATAGGCGGTCTGAGGGGAGAGGTGAAGGTTGCGACGGAGGGGGCATGTTGTGTGTTTGCGCGGGGCTGGCCATGAATGTCCCGACTGCTATGGTTTGCCATCCTTCGTCCTGGTTCGCCTACTACTTGGTTGAACCAAGGTAGGGGGCCGTGGCCACGCCTCCATTGCAACTGTTCCAAAAAAAAGTACGGAGTAACAACACTGTAATCACACGGCACGATGCACCTTTCATCATAAGGTGCGTAACTGGGCCTTTAACACCATTGAGAGGCCGGGACATACACACGCACAGGCACCCGACCCGAGCCGTGATCACATGGCATTGACCCTATGCTTACAGCGCACTACTTGTAGGCTGTCCGACATGGGGCAGCAATAACTTTGCGGAGCGTGCATAGGCAAGCACCTGCTAATCCTGTCCATAATTAACCGTTTGACGCAAACGTGTCAATTGTGGCCACGTACAAAGTTCGACACCTCATTGGAGACAAACGTTCACCGTGACATATGTGACTTTATAACATCACAACATTTCTTTAGTATCCCCTTATTTTTCGCTTTATATGCAATGCCCAAACCGGCACCAAGCTACAATAATAACCAAGCGATAATGTTTATAGTGCTAACTAATTTTCTCGTTTCATGCTTTAAAAAAACCATAATTAGTCTCATTAGCGGTCTGTCGTATTTTTAATCGTCTCTCTCGGAAAAGTGGAGTTGTCCCTGACATGCAAAAGGTTCATATGCGCAACAACACACAACACTGCCTTCTTTCATGCTCGCTCACTCCCTTACTCCACAACACTATTAGAAACGCTGAGCAATTATGAAAGGCATTACTACGGCACTATTCACTGCGTCGGCGATAAGGAAGGTTGTTGTGAATATATGCATATTGGAAAAAGGACTGTGTGGATGCTCTAAAACAAGACCCACAACTTCAATTCATTGATTGCTATGCGTCGTCATTCAAGCATCCAAGAATTTGAATGTTGCTGGTTTATGTTTTAAGAGCACCACACAGTCCTATTTTCTCTTTGTGCATCTATGCTGTGAGTGGCCCCATTGACACTTATCATTTTTAAGGTAAATTGCCAAAGAAAGGCAAAGCCTCAAACTTCGGTGGGGGCCTGAGGGCTCATCTTTTTTCTTTTTTTACACGTGCTCCTGACCCATAAACCTTTATCCCTTTGGGACACAACTCTCTAGCAATTATTTTATGTAGTAGGGCTCCAACTCTCCTTTCGTGGAAACCTACAATATTGCATATTGTTGTGCGTCCCGCTCCACACGTGAACAATAAAAGCTGCAGTCACGCTTACTTCAAATATACAGTGCATTGCGGCGCGCAGCTAGTTAGGATAGCGTGAGTTTTAGCCAGCACTTCTTATACCACTGTCCAAGCACGCACCCACGGGAGTGTTTGTGGTGCCGCCTGGCAGCGACAATCATGATGTGTAAAACCCCTTTCCCGGCGCTAAGTATTAAATGGCGTTTAATGATTTTGCATATTGTGAATACTACATGTTTACAACATATTTTGAAAACAGAAACACAATGAAAAAATTGATTTTACACACTTAACGTTCATGCATCTAATGGCTCATAACATGTAAACATAATGCGCCATTAATCACGGTCCGCCATGAACTTACATAGCCGGTATTGAACTTACACTGTCATGGCTCGGAATTATACACAAAATATACATTTTGAGTTGCCAGTTGTCTTTATTGACAACGGTCACAGACATGCGCAAGCCCACGCACTTAAACGTTCAAACACGTACGCCTTGCACAGCTAATTATAAGTTTGTTTGAGGAGGTACCCGGGCGCTATCCTCTTTGTAGCTTATCTCGTATGCTAAGTATAAAAGAGTGGTGTAATACTGCCCTTAAATTGGTTTTGAGTGGTAATCCCTTGGTGACTCGGAACCCCAGCAGGATCTATCCAGGACCCTTATAGGTATGAATACAAAAAGGATGGGGAGCACAATGGTTGGAAACAGGCATGTTTATAGAACCCGGTAATTGCTTTTTACGGTTAAGCAAGTTTCTATCCTTGAGCGAGTGTTCTGTGCTCATTTTCTAATCTCTACTTGTGGGAAAGCTAGGCACACTGGGTATAATTTTTTTTGTGGGGAAGGTGCAATAAATAAAAGTTACTTAACTTACCAACGGCCTTGTGAAGCCCCAGTCACATCAGGGTTTCTTTGGGATTCCCCGCTGCTTCGATGAGAGCTTTTCTCGTACGTCTGCGTGTTCTTCCTTCTTGATGTATCTGCCACTATGGCTTCGTTGGTTCACAGTGCCACTCCACCAGGGGGATTTCCTCTCGATAAATAAAAAGGAGGAATAGGGTTCACACTATAATTATTAATACTCAATGGAGGGGAGGGATTAGGTGTGTTTTAATGGACCACCAAAGAAATTGTTTACGCACTACCAACGGCACTAGTGTGAGTGTATCCTCATCTGGTTATCATTGTTCACATTATCGTGGGGGGGGGATTCACTTGCCCAATCTAATATCAAGTCAATGAAAGGTGGGGAAATAAGGGTATTAAGTGGTGGAATAGAACACCAATTACTCACCGTGCAGGTGAGTACACACTCTTACGCGATTATCTTGCTCTTTATTCTGTTCCAAGTCTTAAAGTGGTGGTGAAGATGGGTTAATATATAAAAGAACACTATTTCTCAGAGGTTAAAACACTAACTTATGAAACATATAAAAGTAACAAACAAACCAGAATACAAAATTCTGTGAAGGATGAAATGCAAGGGTAAGAACCATTGTGGGTGTTTAGTTGTAGGGAAGTCTCTCATCTTCCCGCGTCCGGATGGAGAGCTGGCAGCTGCACGCTCCCGCCTCCTCTTAATGTGCTTTTAACAATTTTCCAGGTAAAGAAGGCACTCGTTTCGTCCAAGTACTGGATCTTACTCCTCAGGCTCTGTAGATGTTGTCCATGCTGTATCCCCCAGCCTCTTTTAATGCCGGTTGGGCAATCCAGATCGTTTTAATTGGTCCCGGTGTTCCGTTTCTCCTAATGCGCAGCGAGAACGTCTCCATCTTGATAAGGGTGCTCGCCGCAATCCCATCATTCTTACTGTGTGGGATCCGCGCGTTTGTCATATTGGTCTGATGATCACTAATAAGTTTCAATGTTGCTGTGTTTGCGTGTGCTTTCCTAGTCAGCCAATAAAATCATTAATGTCAAGTGGAATGTAATTTTGTTCAAAAATTTCTGAGTTGTTTAAAAAGGGAGAAAGCTGCGACGCCGCGTCCCTAATGTGAACTGCGTGATTTGAATTGAAGGAAAAATATCAAGGTGGTTCTTGCATTTGCCTGAAGGGCTGGGAGAGTTATATATATATATCGTGGAGGGGTATTAGAATATACTAAATTCTTTGCTGCACAGGGATAATTACGATACTATGCCATAATCACTCTCAGTGTGTAACTTAAATAAAATATCTATTTGTGATAAGTTCATGTGATCTTTTTTAGTACGCATATATTACTAAAATGATTAAGAAGTAGATCTACGATTTTCAAATGTAAATTATGTTTGCTCAAAAAAATACAAGATATAATATCATCTTGTGTTGTGTTGTTTATAAATCGCAATAAATGTTTTACCACTGAGTTCCATTAGTCTCTTTGTAATAAAAAGGTGATATAAATAGCTTAACAGTTTAGGTGTTTCATTTAGTGTCAAATTATGGTTTTCTTACAAAATGATGGAGGTAATTATTTTGAATATGTGCTATCTTATTATAAGTGCATCAACAAGGTGATAAGATCAAAAAACGTCCACAACATATATAAGGACGGTAATATAATATAAAAAATGATATATTTTACTAAATGTGCTCTGTTTTAAATATATTAAACGTGCTAAGTAATTAGGATTCATTTTTGTGGCAGCTTGTTTGATTTAACTACCTATTAACACGTGGTGACAACTGAGTATTGATCGAGAGATAATAATGATATTCCAACTACTAATGGTAGTGACATCTCCAATTAAATATCTTATGTGGGTATTAAGGCAGGAAATACCAATGTTTCTAAATGTATATTAACGCAAGTATAAAACTCACTGCTGCGAGTAAGAGCAGCGGGGATTAATGATGGGACCTGATACAAGCTATTGTAAATATAACAAACAGCAACCAATCTAAAAATTCTAAAATTCTAAAATCCCTGCGTAAATACATATAAAACTGAGAAGGTGTCTCGTCAGTGAGAGATCGGAGCAAAATAGAATTAATCAATTGTATTTACATAGAGATAATAAAAGTATAAGATAACAATATAAAATAATGAGGTCCTCTGCCCTTTTAAAAGGCGGGATCGTGGTAAAAAATGGCAGTCCAATCCTAAATAGCGGAGGGAATTCCAAAGTCCTTGGTGGATATATCTGTTTGTTGACGAAAAAAAACAGATAGATGATTCATGGATTTGAAGCATAGATGGTTTCCAATTGATTGGAAATAATGATGCGGGCCCTAGCATGGGTGCCTCACAATAAATGTCCCCCGAGAATCTAGCTATATTGCAGATCCTCTGGCTTGTAGTGTCTTTATTTGTATATCCAAAGGTTTCTCGTATGGCAATAGATATTACGCATTGGCGATCCCCCCGCCTCTCCCAACTTGACCTAAACCCTTCCTCTTCTCAATTTCCTTATTTACGTCAGACAGTTGGGTTCCTTCGCTGTATACGCTAAAGATGCTTAGAACGCTATGCTCATTTAGCGTCGCTTCCTTTTTATTTTTCCTTCCCCATACGTGTTCGCATTAACGCGTACTCGCAAAAGTATCTTGAAGTGCGGCCTACGTACTGGAGGGCCCAGGGCAAGGACAATAAATAAAACCATGAGATCTGTGCGGGCAGTCTAGATATTGTTTTATCCTTAAAGTTTTCTTTTGTAACGTTCGAACGTGATTCTAGTTTTTGTTCTCCTTAGACTGCTTGTTTTGCATGCTTTGCATTAAAGCAGCTAATGGAAACGCTTTTACTGGGGGTAGCCATGTCTGAATCTTGGTTTTGTTTCTTCTTTCGTGAAGACGCTGGGTGCTAATGTGACGTTAATGCACGGCGCCTTTCTAAATATGACTCTTTTGGGACATTGGGGATTTGTCTTGAGACAGGGTCTTGTAGTACCACATGCCAGTGTTTTTTTATTATTTTTTGAATTTTCATTCATGGTACATCTGCAGTATAGGTGCTAATAAATGGGGTTGAAAATGTGTTGACCCTGTTTTCTCTACTTGGAGGCCAGCATGTCGCTACGTGTAGTGTATTAGTTTTGGCTACTGCTGATTCTATATTTCTTGAGGGTAGCCTCCTTGCAAGGGAATCTTCCTTTCAGATGTCGGCTTGATCCACTGAAGGTGGCTATCATCGGCGTTTCTTCTCCGGACTCTCCGAACTGACCAAAACGGTATGTTGTTCTAACCACTTTTGGGGTTGTGGCAGCTTGCTCGGCATTAAAAAGTTAGTCGCACTCCGTTTTGGTTGTTAAATACGAAAAATTCTTTCAAAACGATGCGAATACTTTTTACTGCCGAGCACCTGCCCACCAACCCAAGTGTTAACCACATACCGTTTGGTCAGTTTTCGGAGAGTCCGAGAAACTGCAGCTAGATGATAGCACCTTCATGGATCAAGCCGACATTCTGAAAAGGCCAGATTCCCTGAGAGGCTACCCTCAAGAACTCATAGACATCACATAGCCAAAACTAACACTAACCACTTAGCGACATGCTGACCTCCAAAGAGAAACAGGGCTACACATTTTCAAACCCCAACTTTATTAGCACCTATAGATGCAGATGCCATGAAAATTCAAAAATAATAAAAAACACTGTCAATGTGGTACTACTACAAGACCCCTGTCCCAAAGACATACCCCAATGTCCCCAAAGTCTATTTAGAAAGTCGCGCCGGCATTAAACTTCATTAGCACCCAGCGTCTTCCAGAAAAGAGAAACAAAGAATTCATACCTGGCTACCCCCAGTAAATGTTCCATAGCTTGCTTTAATTGCAAGCATGCAAACAAGCACTAAGGGAACAAACTAGAATTCACGTCGAACTTACAAACAGAACTTTAAGATAAAACAACATTAAGACTGCCGCACAGATCCCTTGGTTTATTATATGTCCTGCCCGGGAGGGGTGGCCTCCAGTACGTAGGCCAGCACTTCAAGATCTTTTCGAGTCCTCGTACGGAAACATGGGAAATATAAACGGCAGCTAATGACTCATAGCGTTTCTAAGGCATTTTCGCGTATTCCCCTAAGATGTAACCCAAACCTTCTGACGTATAAGGGAATAGAGACAGGTAGACTCAATGTGGAGAGGCGGGATCGACCTGCGTAAACGATGGCCAACGAGAACCTTCTGGATAACAAATTAAAGACCCTAACACCAGAGGACTCATATAGACATAGATCGTGGGGGCTTTATGTGAAGCCTCCAGGCTATGGCCGCATATTCCACTCATTGGACCATCTATGCTTAACTCCATGCAATCACTAACTGCTTTTTTTTCTCCAACAAACAGATATATCCACTCAAGACTTTTGGAATTCCCTCCGCTATTTAGGATTGTACTGGATTTACCACGACCGCCTTTTAAAATGCAGACTATCCCTATTTTATAGTTTTATCTTAATACTTTTATCTGATTGGAATACATTTTTTAATTCTTTTTTAGCTCGATCTCTCACTGACAGAGACACTTCTCCAGTTTTTATATGTATTTACGCAGGGATTTTTTAGAATTTTTAGAATTTTTAGAAATGTTGCTGTTTTTTATATTTAACATATCTTGTATCATGCATCATTAATCCCACCTGCCTTACCGCATGAGTTTTATACTTGGTTAATATACATTTAGAACATGGTAGTTCTCCTGCCATCCTCACGCACATAATATATTAATTTAGTATGTCACTTACCATTATTATTGAATATCATTATTATCTCTCTCAATACCATTTTCACTCACTTTTAATAGCAATTTAAACCATCTCACAAAATTAACCTTAATTACTCTGCCTTTAAATATTAAAACACCCACATTTAGTAAAATAATATCATTTTTTATATATATTACCTCTCTTTTATAGTTACTTTTTTATAATATATCACCTTTTGATGTAAACTTATAATAGATATGCACTATTCAAATAGTACCTCCATCATTTTATAATAAACATTTAATTTACCTAAATTAACCCTACACTTTAACTATTTAATCATCCTTTTTCTAACAAAAGCTAGTTAACTCCTTTAAAACATACACTATTTTATTAAATCACCAACAAAAAGAATTGAATTATATCTTTTATTTGTTGCACAACATAATTAAATTTGAAAATCTAGATCTACTTCTTAATCACTTTATACTATATGAGTACATAAAAAAAGACACATAACTGTATCACACATAGATAGATTTTATTAAGTTACACACTGAGAGATTCTGGCATAGTAAGTAATTATACCCCTGTGTCAGCACGAATCTTAGGTATCATTCTAATACCTCCCACGATATAGATATATAACTCTCCCACCACCCTCAGGCAAATGCAAGAACCCTAGACCTTCAATTCAAATCACGCAGTCCATTAGTGACTGCGTCGCGCACTTTCTCCCTTTCTATTGAACCACTCAGAAACATTATTGAACAAATTGTACATCACAAGGACATTAATGATTGTAATTTTGGCATGAGCTAGAAAGCACACGCAACACAGCAACATTGGAAAACTTTATTAGTGATCATACCAATATACAAAGCGCTACCCAGCAGAAGATGGGATGCGCGCTCACCTTACAAGATGCGACTTCCTGTCGCATTTAGAAACGGAACCGAACCAATACAACGATCTGGATGGCCCAAACCCGGCATAAAAGAGGACTGGAACAGCAGGACGAACATCTACAAGCACTGAGTAAGTCGCAAGTACTTGGACGAAACTGTTGCTCTTTACCTGGACATTTTTAAAGCACATTCAGAGGAGCGGAGGTGGCCAGTATGCAGCTCTCCAGCCGGACGCGGAGAGAAGAGACTCCCTACAACGCAACACCACAACTGTCACCCCTTGCTTCACCTTCCACAGAATTGTATTCTGTGTTGTTTTTATTTTATATGTTTCTTAAACTTAGTGTTTTTTTAACCCTCTAACATTGAGTGTCTTGTATATATTACCCAATCTTCACCGACATTTACAACTGGACAGATAGATTCAAGATACCGCTACGACAGTTTGTCTTACACCCTTGCCTGTGAGTATGTGTATATTCACCACTAATACCCTTATACCGCCACCCTTTCATTACTTTGTTTTGATATTTTGATTGGGCAACACCTTAAGTGAACAAAATACCAGATAGGATTACCTCACCGATTCCCGTTTGAGTGCTACAATTTCGTTTGGTGTTCCCAATAAAACACACCATCCTCCCCTCATTGACGTAATATATATTATCTGTGTTAAACCCTATCCTCCTTTCTGTTATCCGAGAGGCTCCCCCTGGAGTGTCACTGTGACGCAACGAAGCAAGTGGCAGATACATCAAACGACATAACACGCATCGTAAGAAGAAAAGCCTCATCAGAAGACATACGGTACTCCCACAGAACCCTGATGTGACTGGCTTACACAAGGCCGTGTAAGTTTTATATACTTTATTTACATTTTCATCCTTCACACCAACACACATATACCCATGTTGTGCCTAGCTTTCCAATTAGATATTAGACACCTCGAGCCCGCACACTCGCTCAGGATATCACTGCTTCACCTACAAAGCATTAACCGGTTCTTAACGCTGCCTGTTTCCAACCATTGTGCTCCCCCATCCTTTTATGTATTCATTACCTATAGGGCCTGGAGAGCTGTCTGGGGTGCCGAGTCACAAGAGGATACACCCTAAACCATTTACAGGCATTATACAACACTCTTTTTTATACTTTGCATATCATATAAGCTACACAGAGCTAGCGCCCGGGTACCTCCTCAAACAAACTTTCATTACGTGCACGTCGTACGTATTTGCTGAAATTTAGTCGCCCGGCATGCTCCGTGACCGTTGTCAATAAAGACAACGGGCAACTCCACAAATGGTATATGCCCGTGTATTATCCGACCACAATTACCCGATGTAGTCAAATACCCCGCTATGTATAGCATGCGTGACACGCGTAATGGGCGCATTAGCTACTGGGTCTATTGAGCCATTCAGATGCATGACGACGTAGTGTGGTAAAATCGATTTTTCATTGTGTCTGTTTTCAAATAGTTGTAAACATAGTAGTGATTCAATATGCATAACATTAACGCAATTAATACTAGCGCCGGAAAGGTGTGCACCCTGATCATGAATTGTCGCTGCCAGGCGTGCACAACACTCCTGGCGTTGCGTGCAATGGACATTGTATAGACATGCGGGCTAACCATCACCTACGCTCATAGCTTGGCGCGGCAATGCACTGGTATAATTTGAAATAAGTACCGGCGCATTTTATGTTCACGTTGGCGCGGGACGCACAACACTCAGCAAATAGTTAGTTCACGAAGGAAGAGTCTGTGAGCACTACTACATAAAAATAAATTAGCTAGAGAGTGTGTCCCAAATAGATAAAGGTATTTATGGTGGATCAGAGGTCACGGTAAAAAAGAAAAATGAGCCCTCAGCCCCACCGACATGTTCGATCGAGCTTCTGCTCTTTTCTTTGCACACTTACCTTAAAAATGATAAGGGTCACATGTGAGCCACCTCACATATATAGATGCACAAAGGAAAAGGGACTGTGTGGTGCTCTAAAACATAGACCCCAGCACATATTCAAATTCTTGATTGCTGATACAACTCATAGCAAATCAAGAATTTGAAGTTGCTGGGTCTATGTTTAGTAGCACCACACGTTCCTTATTTCCACTATGGCACTCATCACACAAACCTTCCTATCGCGACGCATGGGACATATATGTCACGAGTAATGCCTTTCATATGCTCTAAACACGTTATAATAGTGTTGTGGATAAGGGGTGAGACGAGCATCGAAAGGCATGTGTGTTAGTTTCGCAGCACCCTTTTGCAGGCCGGAACAACTCCACTTCCGAGGCGAACCTAAAAATACGCATCCGCTAATGATCACTTGTACGCATGCACACGACATATTCGCACTTAAACAATAACCGCTGTATTTAGCTTGTGCGTGCATAAACGGAAGGGTGATAACTTAAAGAAATGTTGATTGTAAGTCATATGTCCGTGAAACGTTTCCCCCAATGTAGGGCGACTTTGTCCTGGCCACAATTTAAACGTTGTTCGCACATACGTTATTATGGACAGGGATAGCATGTCTTTGGCCTATGCAACGCTTCCGCAAGATTGCGGCCCATGCGAACAGCCTACAAGTATGCGCTAAGCCTAGGTCATGCCATGGGCTCACGGCCGGTGTTCGCTGTCAGTGTATGTCCCGGCCGCTCATGTGTAAAGGCCGCATACTGCACCTTCATATTAAGGTGGCAATTCGTCCGTGATGAATACCATTGTTGTTTTACTCTCTTACTTTTTTTTTTGGAACAGTTTGCAATGCAGGCGTCGGCACGCCCCCACCCTTGGTTCAACACAAGTATGGCGAACCAGGCGAATTATGGCAAACAGCCGCGGGACAGTCATGGCCACCGCCCCGCAAACCCAAGCACAACCATCCCCCTCCCGTCGCCAAACCTACTTCTCCCCTCAAGCACCGCCTATCGCGTGCAGCACTGTGCACGCCTCCGACCCCCCCCACCCTTCCGCGCGTATTCACAGAATACATTGGATTCCGCAGATCATACTATATAAAGATAGCCGTGGCTCGTGAGTTTGTTGTTGTTTGACTACAGTCAGAATTAGAAGGGACGCGCAGGCGCATGCAAGGGGACTGGGAGCCGCCATACGTTTGTGAATCATGAATACATGTAGATATTCACTTAGCATTTAACCAAAAAAATGCTTCACCGCTAACATAACGTATGTTTATGTGTTGATATGTGTGCTGTTATATTAGTAGGCATGGATGTTTTATATGTGTTTTGACATTATTCACTGCATTAAATGTAAGACTCGTGGCAAACAAATTTGTACGATACAATGTATTCCTCGCTTGATTTGCAATCATTCACCACATCACACCCACACACACACACACACAGCAACACACACACCACACACCACACACACACACACACACCCAACACAATCCACCCAACACTCCACCACACACACACACACACCCACACACACACAACAACAATGACACGACACGACACCCACACACACACACACACACACCATCCACGCATACATCCTCCTACACATACATTTCAGCGCAGGCAGCGGCCGCTAAAATATAGTACACATACACATACTGCATCTCACGCCACTAATATACAGAAAAGTATGGCCGTCACATGCACGTGCGTTCACAAGGAACGCTCGTCCACATTCCGCCAAGGAGAATATCACTATGCAGCCAAACAAAACATTGGCGCCTGTACGTTAAGACGGTTGATCAATGTATCTTTGCATAGTTGAAGATTTTTTCACGTACATGAATAATTGACACGTCACAGACAGCGCTATATCGATGTAATTTGAACAAGACGTTTTAACTTACGAACATAACAAAATGATTATATCCACAAATCCATCCTAGTCCGTCTGATTGTTGCAATGCATATCGTTGCCTAAACAATCACCCAGCATCATTTGTTTCATACGTATGTTTCTGTAAATATAAAATTATTATCAAATTGACACAACATTACAATAATTTGTTTGTGAAACATGTGTGTGAGTATTGTTTACCATGCATTTTATGATAGGCCTATTATGCCATAACTTTGGACATAGTCCATTTTATGCTTTATAAGACTGTTTTTGAATTATATTTACCAGGTTCCACTAGAATCCATGTCCTTACTTGAATCCATGTGCGGAGGATGTCGCTCCTTTCCATACATACAGTATTGTAAATCAACGCATTGATATGCGAGGCAATTCCCATATTGTTGGTACACGTATTAGTTTTGCCCGGCTCCATGTTTTAGCAAGGTCACTCTGGCTGATCAATTTGAACCATTTTGTGCTGTGGGTGTTCACATGCCATCCTGGTTATTCATTGGAAGACGTTATTAAAGTTTGCCAGGAATTTTGTTCCTCTTGTTTGGTCATACGAACTGTTGTCCCCTAATGTCGTGGTTGTGCCTCATATGGAACCCGCTCACGTTGAACTGCATTAGACTTCTGTCTTCTCTCCTTACTAAGATTTGTCGTACATCCAACATACTGTGACAGTGTTTCATCAACTTTGGCAGAACAAAGCTCTCACCACCAAGACGTTCGAGACTTCTACAAATTGTTTGCTAATGCTCAATTAATGTCTTATACATTTTTCAATATTTTTTAGGATTACGATACTGGACTCTTCTGTAAATTCGTGTTGTCCACAATATATTGATAATTGATGAACTGTTTCTTTTTCATCGCGCTGAAATTTAATAGGCTTTGTTATGATGACCGCATAGGTTTCAGCGAGGACCGACCAGGAGTGTAGTTTTGAAGCGACATTTAGTGCTAAAAAATAAAATGTTTGTATCATCTTTTACTGGTAAGACATGTTTCATGAAGAACTTTGATAACTTTTCTTCTATTTATGCTTGACCTTTCAGGTTAAAAACAATACCACTTCCGTGTGTTTCTAATCTGCGTCCCAAGCAGCTGCAGAGGTATTTTTCTAAGACCGTGTTAAATGTGAAAATTTTCCTTACGGCACACTCTATTACACACTAAAAATCGATGCACTGGTAATATCAACAACAACATATCTTATACCACAATAATACCTTAACATAAATGCTGTTAAACGACAACGCAATTCATAAATTGGATAACACAGGGTCCAAATAGTGTGACAGTTATTTCGGTTTGCATGTAACACCAGTTGTTATATTGTGAAAAAATGTCTTACTATGTGAAATTTTAGGAAGCTACATAGATCTCTCTATAGGAGATATATATATCTATCTGGGAGAACGAGACAGAGACACCATGTAACAATGTATTGGGCCCAAATTTGGCTAGATTGTGTTCATTTCCTGATAATTTCCCAAATATCACTTGCTGCAGGGGAACTGCTGTGTGTCTTGCTGATGATGGTGAAATGCGTGCTGTCACCCATGTCTAACACATACAGTTAAAATAATAAATAAAAAATATATACACATATTATAGATATATTAATCTCTTCACATAGAGATTATATTTATATATTAATATATATACATATACTATATATATATATATATATAACTCACACACACACAATTATGTGATCATCTTTGGTAATTTTGAACAGTGGTCTAATTAAATTAATTTTAATTTTTGCCATATTCATAGTTACTTACCTAATCAGTTTTTTTTTTCTTACAACGACCTTTTTAGAGTGTACACGTTGGATGAATGCTCCACATGGTCACAATATGAACCATTTTTGGTAAATAACCTGGTTGGCATACACATAGTTGTCATTACACCTTTTATTGACAGTGTCCTAATTTCATAGCAGTCCTATTAGTTAGTTAAATCATGTATGAAAACCCAGGTTTGACCAGTTCTATATAGAGGATTGAAGTGATGTATACATGTCTTAACATTGTTAGTTAATAAACGTTTCTTCGTCTCAACATTACACAATAAAATTAACTATCGTTATGTATTATTTGTTCAACCACATACAATGTTGTGTTTTCAATGAGTGCAATATAAGTCACACAAGTAATTTGAAAATTACAATATTATTCATTTTCATACAGCAATGTTGGTGATCTTGTGCAATGGACGTTTGCGTTAAAGGTGACCTCTGCCACGACCACGTACATTATGGGTCTCACTATAGCAGTTTCTGGTGTTAGCAGTTGCATATTTTATGAAAGGTGCATCATTTGTAATGCGGTGCAGTTGCCACTGCATTGATTCACATGATGTATATTGGCACTGCCATTGATTCACCTGATGTGTGGTTTGGCACTGCCATTGATTCATATGAAGTTAAGTTGGCATTGCAATTGATTCACATGGCGGCAAGTTGCCACTAAGCCATTGATTCAAGGAGGTGAAGTTGGCCATAGCCATTGATTCACAGCATGTTAAGTTGGCATTGCAATTAATTCACATGGCGTGAAGTTGCCACTGCCATTAATTCACATGGATTGTAGATTGGCATAGCCATTGTGTCACATGACTGTGGATTTGGCACTAACATCGTTTGACCTTGCTGTGGTCGTGTGTAATGTACCTGACATGTGTGTATATGGTTGTGTCTGTGCCAAAGCACAGACCCTGCTCATTTCCCTTCATTGTGGTTACCTTGACTTCTCTTTTTCCATGTACCCACACAGGGCAACCAGTTATTTGCGTAACACTGTTCTCTTACTTGTTCCTAATCGTATTTTTTTTGGCTAGCAGAATAAGGTGGCACAAGTTTGCTGAGCAGAAGAAGCTGCAAAGCTTTCGGAGAAGCTGCTATGAATTGGTGCTGCCGCACTGGTGATTGAAGGTTGCGAGAATCTGCTATGAATTGTGGGCAGCACCGGGATTGAGGTTGCAGGAGAAGCTGCTATGAATTGTGCTGATGCAGCGGGATTGAGGTTGCAGGAGAAGCTTCTATGAATTGTGCTGTCAGCAGCGGGATTGAATTTTAGGAGAAGCTGCTATGATTTGTGCTGCAGCAGCGGGATTTGAAGGTTGTCGGCGAAGCTGCTATGAATTGTGCTGCAGCAGCGGTGATTGAAGGTTGCAGGATAAGCGTGACCAAATGTTGCAGGACCAGAAGCCATCTATGTTGCAGAGCAGAAGCAACAAACCTTGCAGGAAAGCTGCTACCATTGTGCAGAATCATTCAAGGTTGCGGAGAAGCTGCTACCAAATGTTGCAGAATCATTCAAGGTTCAGGGAGAATCTGCTACCAATTGCTGAAGCATTCAAGGTTGCAGGAAAGCCGCTACAAATTTTGCTGAAGCATTCAAGTTTGCAGGAGAAGCCACTACAATGTGCTAAAGCATTCAAGTTGCAGAGAAAGCCGCTACAATGTGCTGAAGCATTCAAGGTTGCAGAGAAGCCGCTACAAATTGTGCTGAAGCATTCAAGTTTGCAGAGTAGCCCTACAAATTTGCTGAAGCATTCAAGGTGCAGGAGAATCTGCTACGAATGTTGCAAAAGCAGATGGTGTTGAAGGTTGCAGGAGAAGCTGCTAAGATTTGTGCTGGAGAGGAGACATTCAATTGTTGCGGAGAAGCTGTCCATAATGGTGTCTGAAAAGATGGCAAAGATTGCCAAAGAGGAGGACCATGGTGGAGATCCATGCTTGAAGTAGTGTGTTGAAATTCCAACACCACGATCAATGTTGATGACCCAACATCATGTCTTGTCGACAGTATTGCACATGCACTTAGCTCCTTCTGTTTTATCAGACTTTCATCTATGGAATGTAAAAAGAATTGTGTAGTCGAATGCAGTACTATTCCTGTTTAAAATGTTTTTTATGCTGACCAGCTCTGCTCGATTTCCTTTTGCACAGCCATCATGTCTTAGTGACGTTTGTTTTGAGAATGGAAAAACCGCTGCTCAGATTTTTTGTTGCTTAGACAAGTATATTTTTTGCCAGGAGCATGTTTTGGAGACGTTACTTTTGGACTATGTGACATAGATGCCACCAATGACGAATCAGAAGCACCAACACAGGAGTTGAGATCTGAAATGAAATGATACAAAAATACATTTACACACTTTATAATTAACATTATGTCTATTTCAAATTCATGATAAGATCATTATAACTAACAACTTGAATGCGGACATCAGACCATAATTTACATATGTTCTGCCCAATTGTGCACTACCAGTTATGTTACATAAAAGCATACTTAGAGTTTGACCTCATAAGACAAATATATATATTATATATATTATATTTATATTTATTTTATTATTTATCTATTTATCTCTCTATATATCTCTCGCCGTCTCTCTCTATATATCTCTCTCCGCGTCTCTAACCATGCTATCTCTAAAAAACATCTCATTTCGAGCTGACCCTGTCCTGTTTTTTAAAAACTGCTCCTCCCTTTTATATCGAGTCTGCCATC
>WSYH01010439.1:0-23236 GCA_036426205.1 Ascaphus truei | reverse complement strand
TGTTAAACCGGATCTAAAACCTATTATAAGGGATGATGTTTATGACGGGAATGATGAAAATGTAGAGACTTTGTGGATAGAAATTAGCAGTGGAGGTAAAAGTATAAAGAAAATGTTTGTGGGAATATCCTATAAACCACCAAATATCTGTGAGATTGAGGAAGCTAAAATACTTGGGGGGTGGAGAGTGATATGGAGTTCAGGGAGGGCAGACCGCAGCTGCGAAGAAGGGGAGAACGGGGGGGGGGACCTGTCCTGGGAACTTGTGAGAGGCTTATATTATACACCAAAATACCTGAGTTGAACTGAACGCGACTGAGATATGATAAAATATAATTTATTCCTTGAAAAAGGTGAACACACAAGATATACAAATAACAGGCAAAATATACACTTACTTGGGGGTTTGGACAAGAAAGCCATCAGGATACAGGATTGGCAATTTCTTCCATAATACAGGTTCAGATGTAGACATCACGAAAATACACGAAGACCATGGGTATAGGCTGATCCTCGTTTATATGCAATCTCAGTCCTATCCCTTAACCTTGGGGCGCCTGGCTGTCTAGCAGATTCCTTTGTAGTTAGGAACTCCCTTATCTGCAAGTGTGAATTAGGACACTTACAGACCACTCAGGCCCTTTGTTCCTCCGCCCTATTGTATACAATCAGAGCGGTCAACCTTTGATCAGAGGGTTTATGATAGACGACTGATCTGCCATCCTGACCATTACCATACCAGATGGGCTCTGAGTTTTTATCCCAGACCCAAAATACCATTCATAGTTTAATATCTTCACATATCAACATAATCGGTTATGTTGGGCCCAGTGGGCTGATACTTGCCAATTCTTCAGGCCGGGAGTGACTCTCCATTGTGGCCAAGTTTCAGCCCTCTGCGACCCCCAGAACCGGAGATACCCAAATGCCGTTTAAAATACTTTTTAAATACAGGATTTTTCCCTTTAAAAATGAATCTCTGCTTTTCACTCTTTCCCCATTGAAATCAACGGCTCCGCCGCCATAGGCGTTCAATGGAGCGACTCCGCCGTTGAAGTCAATGGGTTCCGCCGCCATAGCCTTTCAATGGGGAAACGCCGCCATTGACGGCTATGGGGAAACTCACCAATCTTTACATTTGCCCACACTCCGTCTGGTTGTTCGGAGAGGGCTGGGAATGGCCATGCATTCATGCCGGTACCTTGGCTACATGCGACCCAAATTCCAGCCCTCTGGTCCTTCCAGAACCAGAGATATGGACTTACACTTTTTACCATTTCGGACTTAGCCGTTTTCTCGCCACGCGGCTTTCCCCATTGGAATCAATGGCCGGCGCCGCCATAGGCAATGCATGGGCGCGTGCCGCCATTGGATTCAATGGGACCTCCGCTCCGCCATTGAAGTCAATGGCGCGACCCTCTTTCATGAGTACGACACCTTTCGGGGGTCCCTCATTCCCGGACCCGATGGGGGTCGTGTGTGGGGGTTCCTAGGGGCTAGGGGCAAAAATAATTTTATTTCTGGGTGCCCTAGAACCTAAGATTCCCACGCCAATTGTCGTTGACCTTGAACTCAGTGATAAAGCTCTTTTCAAAGACATTGTGTCGGCTTCTGCGGTTTTGCGGTTTGGATGGCTGCCAACCTGTTCATGGAGGTCGGTGTCGAGGAATCCTCATTGAAGTCAATGGCCCCATTGACTTAGAATGGGAAACCGCCGCTCCTCCTCTCGGACGCCACCTGCTGGTCTTCACTGGAAACAGGCCCAAAACCGCTAGATCCGCCATTGAAATGAATGGAGCTGCAATGGAGACCTATGGGACTCTGCAAAATGGAGCCTGAAAAGGCAGGAACATGGAACAAAGGGCTATAATCACTTTCAAACTATTAACCCTTCTCCCAGATGGATCCCAGTGTGTGTGTGGTGCAGACACTGACATGGTGACAATACATTATACCAGGGGAAATACACATTTAGATGTTGCAGCAAGGTAAAACCACACTTCTGGACCACAGTCCAGTTAACCCCTTGCCTCCCTAGGGAGAGCAGGGGGTGGCCAAATGGGGTGTAATACCGGGCCAAACCCCCTCTCCCATGACAGAATCCAGCTAAGAAGGGGGGGTAAATCCCGGACAACGCTGGGTATATCAGCTAGTGAAATATAAAATACAGTCAGAAAACACACTGGGAGTCTGGGGGTGAAAACTAGCCTCAAATAGGTGCAGGGCGCCTGCTTCAGCAAAAGCTTACCCTGCCCCCTCCACATCACTGGAATAAGCCTGGAACAAGTAACATTATTCCTCAGAACTGGTCCTCAGCTAGGCTAGGCTTCCCTCAATGCCTAGTGCTGTGCTATTGCGAGCAGAACACCTGGGGGAACCTGCCGGCGCTTTACTGGACCAGGTCCCAAGATTACCTGGGAGTCTGTAAGGGAATGCGCAGTCAGATCTCTCTCAAAGACTTCTGTGTCCTATATCCAACATGGAATAGGGACTGCCCACCAATCAGAGCGTGGGAACTTCTCCCATCAGAACGGGGGCTTGTCTGGCTGCTGATGTCAGAGGAGTGGGCGTGCCAAGACGGCTTGTCAGGAAATAGGAATTAGCCAATGGGAAACGCGCACACAAACAGCACTTCCCCCCCAGCTAACCCATTGCCGGCTCCACCGAGTCTGGCAGTTACAAAGCGGCCCCAGGGGGGGGTGCCCCTTGCTCTCTGGGCCTGGCACTTAGCCTTTCCCTGCCCACCAATCAGCTTTCTCACCTCTGGACCTCCTTCCTCCTTTGAACTTGAATGTCTATGCAGACGTCCTGGCACATACGTAAATGCCCAGGCTGAGTGCAGACATTTATACATACAGATTATAAAACACACTTTAATAAAGTATAGACCTTGGGGAACCTTATACCCGTGAGGGATACCTGGGCTCGAAAAACAGGGTTCTGGGGGACACTAGAGGCCGGTGTAATTCCCCATTACTAGAGTAATTCCCCTGCTTTCCTGCATATCATGGCTGCTCTTCGGGGAGAATTACTGGACCTCCGGTAACTGTCCCCTGAACTCCCGCAAACAAAAAGAATACATTTCGACCCAAATATCCCACCTAAAACGTACACTCCCGGAGTTTCATGTCTCTAGGACCCCGGGAACACGAAAGCCTCAAAACAGGTCACTTTCTTACTCTGCTTTAACATGGGCTGGAAATACAACGTGGTCACAGAGCACAGATTCCCCATAGAGTTCCAGAGCCCATCCTGTCCTTATGTACAGACGGGTACCCGCAAAATATACACTACTATAATAGCACTACCGGCTACCCCGGTCAGCATCACTTCATTCACTTTTAACCCTAGTTGCTCCCTAATATCCACCCTTAATCTCCTGCTCCCACAGTCCCTGTTCTGCAGCTATTTCCTAACAGGGATCCTAACTATACCTGGCATCCCCAGCTTACATTCCTGCAGGGGACCGTAAAATGGGGACAGAAAGACAGGAGAATACATTAGGGTGCACACCTAGATCCAAGAGCTGACACTTCAGCCCTTGACATACGGTTTCTAGGGGCAGCCAGCCGGGCGTGGCCTTTATTAATGAATCACATCCAACCTAAAGTGTGCGCTGCATCCTGCTGCACGTGTCCTCCATCTCACAGGCCCGACTCTGAGGGAGCGGTCACTGCAGCCTCCGAGCACAGGCAGGCAGGTCAGACAGCAGAGTGTTAATAACCATCCCTGTTAAATGATCCTACAGCAGTCATGCAGAAACCCCGTGTGCGTGGGACCTCGAGGACATATATCCCTCCCACATGTCTGATGTGAGCTGCACACATTACCCTGGGGACATATATCCCTCCCGCATGTCTGATGTGAGATGCACACGTGACCCCGGGGACATATAGTTACATAGTAGATGAGGTTGAAAAAAAGACGTACGTCCATCAAGTTCAACCTATGCAAATTTAGACTAGATACTTTATCCTATATCTATACTTATTGATCCAGAGGAAGGCAAACAAAACCCCCCAGTGTCATATCATCCAATGATATCTCATAAGGGGGAAAATAAATTTCTTCCTGACTCCAAGAATTGGCAATCGGATTAATCCCCGGATCAACATCCTTCCCATGTATACTTATTTGGTATATCCCTGTATACCTTTCCCATCTAAAAAGATGTCCAACCTTTTTTTGAACATATCTATTGTAACAGTCTCCATGGGTAATTAATCCCACATTGTAACTGCCCTAACGGTAAAGAACCCTTTCCTTTGTTGCTGGTGAAATCTCCTTTCCTCCAACCTTAAGGGATGGCCCGAGTCCATTGTACTGCCCGTGGGATGAATAGTTCTTTTGAAAGCTCCTTGTAATATATTTGTATATTGTTACTATATCCCCTCTTAGACTCCAATTTTCTAATGTCACGATGGACACCAACTTTATCAACACATTCATATTTCTGGGAACTTGATTGAACAGAACAAGTTGCAAAATAAATTGTGATTTATTTCCTTAATAGACAAACACACGACATCTGCAGAATACACTTAAAACAACACTTACTGGGATAAGGGAACAAAATAAATTGTCCTTTGCTTGCAAGTGCAAGAAATGCAGCCTTGGTTTAAAGGTTCTGTGGCCAGATCACAAGTTGCTGATCTGATATCTCAGCCACCTCAAAGTATTTTGTGGAACTTTGTTAGAATTCGTTCCAGAGTTACCAGGGCTAACGAATTCCAAAGTTTGGGGCAAATCCTTGGTTATGTTGTTATTAACCCCGTCACTCCTGGATCAGTTGCAGCTGTGCTGGAACAAAGCCTTGCATCTTTACATCATGGATCAAAATTCAGGAATCACCCTGGGGAGCCACGGTTATAGACTGCCCAAAGCTATCTTTAACATGTGGATCCAATCCCCATTGTGGGAACCATTAACCCACCAATAGCCAGTTTACCCACAGTTCATAAGACCGATCAAAGGGGCTGTCCGGTGGGCAGGGCGCATGGGTCAGGTTGACGCCCATGCCATTTAGCATACCTGGGCATACCCATAACTTGGTGCCACTGAGTCTGATTTCTGACCCAGAGGTGTCACTAGCCTGACATCTGTTGTGCATCAGTATGCCAGTTTTGTATACATTATGGGTCTTCTGGGTCTTTTCATAACTGACACTCTTTTAGACAGGGAGATGCTAATCAGCTAGATCCATTTGTGGCTCCGTCATAAAAATACCCCAGCTCATTCACCCATCTCACAGCTGGATGTCCACGGAATTCCTGCTTGGACTTACAAAAAATACCTCCTGCCTTACATTTAAGATCTGCAGTTTTTACACACTTTATTAAAACCACATGTTACGTTTGTGTTATAACTGTAAAAAGGATATGTATGTGCATGTAGTTAACACAAAAGAAAGTACTTAGGCGCTATAATCCCTTGGATATAGGATTATGACAAATAATAAATAAATGCAAAAATATAAATATATAATTATGGCAGGGCAGCCAGGAATACTGGTAGAACAACACCATGAATGTAACACAGAACAGATACAAACCAGCGCCCAAAAAGAAATGTCCAATAAGTCCAACAAATGAAGTCAGAGAGATGAGGGAAGAAAGGATCCAGGTAGTCCAATCAAAAGGAGATCTCCAATCCAGGGGTCCGTAACATAGGTACAAAGACAAGAAGTTGATGACGTCACGATGTGATCTGGCGTGAAACAGGCGGATCAGCTGGGTATTTAAAGGAGTGTATCTGCAGTAGTTATTCACTCCTTGATAAAGAACAATGTTCGAAACGCGTAGGGGGTGTTTTCCTGTGCGAATTTTACTCCAATAAAGATTTTTTTGATTATTTGGATCCCCTCCTGACTCAAGTTTCTGATGGTGCTCTACTCTTCTCGCATCTACCTTGGACTTACCAGCAGCAGCACGTCATCCATTCAAGGAGGTGTCCGTGAGTCTATTTGCTTTCATGCTGTATTATTGCCCCCAATGAAATTGATTGTGGTGAGTTTTCTCATACACTTTCGGTTTTCAGGGATTCATGGCCTTATTCTGCTTCATGGACTAACTCACATTCATGATATACACCTACCTGTGTTTTGGGATTGATTATTCATTCTACAGCTGGGTATTCTGAGCATTCTAGCAACTTTCTCTATATCCCTTACAGCCATGAGTCTCCAAGGCCTGCATAGAGTCCGCTGTTCAAAGAGGAGACGGGATGTTGAGAGGTGTCTGGGTGCTGAGTGGATGGAGCAGGGCGGAGTACTGAGCCCGCAGAACATGGACCTCCTGCGGGGAGGATCCTCTGGTCTGCCAGATTTAGTGGAGCCTGCCCAGTAGGTGGCAATGGGTTGACTGGGGGAAGAGGCAGAATGTCGAAACATTGGTCAATTCATAAACCAAAAGATAGTACCAGCACTCTGTCTCACAGCTACAGATATAAGCAAATACCAGTGTAGGGAATATGAATAATTTAATGACACTAATAATAAACTGAAAATATAGCAACAATAGCCAATACGCCAATGCAAGAATAAATACCACCATAGAGAAAACCAAAAATTAAAGGGGGTAGAGGGGAAAGAAGGAGAAGGGGAAAAAAAGAAAAGCAAAAAATCACAAAAATGGAAAAAGGAAAGTAAACTAGCCCCATTTTTTATGTGTTCGAACCTAATAAGCATTTTAGTGTGTTGTATTTAATGATCAAGTTTTTTATATTTGTTTTAATACTCAATGTTTATTTACAATTACATTTCCATAGTATCCATGTTTTTTAATTTTTGTTTGTGACATGAACCAATAATAATACTGTGAGCAGCATCCCAGTGTTATTACTGAGAACCCCCCCTAATTAATCTTCTTTAAATTATACAGTGTGTTTTATAATTGATCAATTATTCAATTAACTACAAGGGGTTTATAATCAAACTGAGCATGCTCACCAGTATCCCCGACGAAGCCAACTAGTTTGGTGAAAAGCGTAGGAGGAGGAGGAGCAAAGGGTCTGCGTTCCCACTTGCCACAGGGTTTTCCAACTACGCACTTTATGTGCGCCATGTGAGGACATTTCATCACTACAATTCTTCTGCTGGTGTGGAGGAGTACAGCCCACTAGCCGGCCGGGAAGGGTTACCACGTCATTGCGTCGCGTCCGGAAGTGACATCATACCCGGAAACCCGTGCTACGGATCACTGCCAGCGCTCGGATCGGAGGAGTTGATTTGGGGGTTTCAGCCAACCGCAGCAGAAGCCACCGGAGAGTTGGTGAGCCGACTGAGCATTGCGGCATACATCGGCACCCATCTACACCCATACCCCTTCTTGTTTTCCATCAGTGCTTTCCAGATGGGTATAGGATCTTGAACACTATGAGGAGTCTTCAATATTTCCGTGCCTGTCTCTGACTCAGTTAGCAAGTTAAATGTTAAAGTTCATGAAAATACAATTAGAAAAAAACTGAACAAGTATGGTTTGTTTGGAAGGGTTGCCAGGAGAAAGCCTCTTCTCTCTAAAAAGAACATGGCAGCATGGCTTAGGTTTGCAAAGTTGCATCTGAACAAAGCACAAGACTTCTGGAACAATGTCCTTTTGGACAGATGAGACAAAGGGGAGATGTTTGGCCATAATACACAGCGCCACGTTTGGCGAAAACCAAACACAGCATATCAGCACAAACACCTCATACCAACTGTCAAGCACGGTGGTGGAGGGGGGTGACGATTTGGGCTTGTTTTGCAGCGACAGGACCTGGGAACCTTGCAGTCATTGAGTCGACCATGAACACCCTCTGTATACCAAAGTATTCTAGAGTCAAATGTGAGGCCATCTTTCCGACAGCTTAAGCTTGCCGAATTGGGTCATGCAACAGGGCAATGATCCCAAGCACACCAGCAAATCTACAACAGAATGGCTGAAAAGAAAAGAATCAAGGTGTTGCAAGGCCCAGTCAAAGTCCAGACCTCAGCCGATTTGAAATGCTGTGGCTGGACCTTAAGAGAGCTGTGCATAAACAAATGCCCACAAACCTCAATGAACTGAAGCAACGTTGTAAAGAAGAGTGGGCCAAAATTCCTCCACAACTATGTGAGAGACGATGATGAGTAATCGTTTTCTGTAGACTTTAAGTTTTGCTGCTAAAGGTGGTTCTACAGGCTATTGAATATAAGGTTGTACTTATTTTAACACATAGCTTCTCCATTTGGCTTTATTTTTGTAAATAAATCATGACAGCTGTGTAATATGTCATGTGTTGTTGTTCATCTGAGGTTGTATTTACCTAGTTTAAGACCTGCTAAGGAACAGATGATTGTTATTAGTCCTGTGTAAAAAACCATAGAATTCAAAGAGGGCTGGATAATTTCTTTTTCACACAACTGTATATTGATGATATCCTTATTTTTTCTACATTTCTCACAGACCATATCCATCACACCAAGCTGGTCTTAACGCGTCTTCGAGAGATCTCTTATACGCCATGTTGGAGAAATGCTTGTTCCACCAATCCTCCATTGCCTTCCTGGGATACATTATTTCGGATACGGGATTCTCCATGGATCCGGCCAAGCTCAAGGTCGTACTAGAATGGCCACAACCCACATCTTTGAAGGCCATACAGCGATTCCTGGGATTCACAAATTATTATTGTAAGTTCATCCAGAACTTTTCTTCTACTGCGGCTCCCATCACCGCTCTGACTAAGAAAGGAGCTAACACGACAGTCTGGTCACCTACGGCACTTCGAGCCTTCGAAACCCTTAAGAGGACTTTTGCTTCCGCACGTATCTACCCTGACCCCAGGCATCCCTTTAACCTGGAGGTAGACGCATCTGATATCGGCGCAGGCGCCATCCTCTCACAAAGGCAGTCCTCACGGGACAAACTCCAACCCTGTGGTTTCTTCTCCAAAAAAATTTCCCTGGCAGAACAAAATTATGATGTCGGCAATATGGAGCTCCTGGCCATCAAACTCGCCCTACAGGAATGGAGGCACCTTTTGGAGGGCACAGAGAACCCTATTTCGATCCTTACCGATCACAAAAATGTCCGCGTTCAAAGAGGAGACGGATGTTGAGAGGGTCTGGGTGCTGAGTGGATGGAGGCAGGCGGAGAGTACTGAGCCCGCAGACATGGACCTCCTGCGGGGAGGATCCTCTGGTCTGCCAGATTTAGTGGGAGCCTGCCCAGTAGGTGGCAATGGGTTGACTGGGGAAGAGGCAGAATGTCGAAACATTGGTCATTCATAAACCAAAAGATAGTACCAGCCACTCTGTCTCACAGCTACAGATATAAGCAAACCAGTGTAGGGAATATGAATAATTAGACACTAATAATAAACTGAAAATATAGACAATAGCCAATACGCCAATGCAAGAATAAATACCACCATAGAGAAACCAAAAATTAAAGGGGGTGAGAGGGGAAAGAAGAGGAGAAGGGGAGAAAAAAAGAAAAGCAAAAAACACAAAAATGGAAAAAGGAAAGTAAACTAGCCCCATTTTTTATGTGTTCGAACCTAATAAGCATTTTAGGTGTTGTATTTAATGATCAAGTTTTTTATATTTGTTTAATAATCAATGTATTTACAATTACATTTCATAGTATCCATGTTTTTTAATTTTTGTTTGTGACATGAACCAATAATAATACTGTGAGCAGCATCCAGTGTTATACTGAGAACCCCCCCTAATTAATCTTCTTTAAATTATACAGTGTGTTTTATAATTGATCAATTATTCATAACTACAGGGGTTATATATCAAACTGAGCATGCTCACCAGTATCCCCGACGAAGCCAACTAGTTGTTGGTGAAAAGCGTAGGAGGAGGAGAGAGCAAAGGGTCTGCGTTCCCACTTGCCACAGGGTTTTCCAACTACGCACTTATGTGCGCCATGTGAGGACATTTCATACTACAATTCTTCGCTGGTTTGGAGGAGTACAGCCCACTAGCCGGCCGGGAAGGGTTACCACGTCATTGCGTCGCGTCCGGAAGTGAAATCATACCCGGAAACCCGTGCTACGGATCACTGCCAGCGCTCGGATCGGAGGAGTTGATTTGGGGGTTTCAGCCAACCGCAGCAGAAGCCAACGGAGAGTTGGTGAGCCGACTGAGCATTGCCGCATACATCGGCACCCATTACACCCATACCCCTTCTTGTTTCCATCAGTGCTTTCCAGATGGGTATAGGATCTTGAACACTATGAGGAGTCTTCAATATTCCGTGCCTGTCTCTGACTCAGTAGCAAGTTAAATGTTAAAGTCATGAAAATACAATTAGAAAAAAAAAATGAACAAGTATGGTTTTGTTGGAGGGGTGCCCGGAGAAAGCCTCTTCTCTCTAAAAGAACATGGCAGCATGCTTAGGTTTGCAAAGTGCATCTGAACAAAGCACAAGACTTCTGGAACAATGTCCTTTTGGACAGATGAGACAAGGGGAGATGTTTGGCCATAATACACAGCGCCGTTTGGCGAAACCAAACACAGATATCAGCACAAAACACCTCATACCAACTGTCAAGCACGTGGTGGAGGGGTGGGGTGACGATTTGGGCTGTTTTGCCAGCGACAGACCTGGGAACCTTGCAGTCATTGAGCGACCATGAACTCCTCGTATACCAAAGTATTCTAGAGTCAAATGTGAGGCCATCTTTCCGACAGCTTAAGCTTGGCCGAATTGGGTCATGCAACAGGGCAATGATCCCAAGCACACCAGCAAATCTACAACAGAATGGCTGAAAAAGAAAAGAATCAAGGTGTTGCAATGGCCCAGTCAAAGTCCAGACTCAGCCCGATTTGAAATGCTGTGGCGGGACCTAAGAGAGCTGGCATAAACAAATGCCCACAAACCTCAATGAACTGAAGCAACGTTGTAAGAAGAGTGGGCCAAAATTCCTCCACAACTATGTGAGAGACTGATGAAGTAATCGTTTTCTGTATGACTTTAAGTTATTGCTGCTAAAGGTGGTTCTACAGGCTATTGAATCATAAGGTGTTTGTACAGTTTTTAACACATAGCTTCTCCATTTTGGCTTTATTTTTGTTAATAAATCATGACACTGTGTAATATGTCATGTGTTGTTGTTCATCTGAGGTTGTATTTACCTAAGTTAGACCTGTAAGGAACAGATGATTGTTATTATGTCCTGATATGTAAAACCACTAGAATTCAAAGAGGGTTGTACTTTTTTTCACACAACTGTATATGATGATGATCCTTTATTTTCACATTTCTCACAGACCATATCCATCACACCAAGCTGGTTCTAACGCGTTTCGGAGATCTCAACGCCATAGTTGGAGAAATTGTGTTCCACCAATCCTCCATTGCCTCCTGGGTACATTATTTCGGATACGGGATTCTCATGGATCCGGCCAAGCTCCAGGTCGTACTAGAATGGCCACAACCCACATCTTTGAAGGCCATACAGCGATTCCTGGGATTCACAAATTATATTGTAAGTTCATCCAGAACTTTTCTTCTACTGCGGCTCCCATCACCGCTCGAGCTAAGAAAGGAGCTAACACGACAGTCTGGTCACCTACGGCACTTCGAGCTTCGAAACCTTAAGAGGACTTTTGCTTCCGCACGTATCTACCTGACCCCAGGACATCCCTTTAACCTGGAGGTAGACGCATCTGATATCGGCGCAGGCGCCATCCTCTCACAAAGGCAGTCCTACGAGGACAAACTCCAACCCTGTGGTTTTCTCTCCAAAAAAATTTCCCTGGCAGAACAAAATTATGATGTCGGCAATATGGAGCTCCTGGCCATCAAAATCGCCCTACAGGAATGGGCACCTTTTGGATTGGAGGGCACAGAGAACCCTATTTCGATCCTTACCGATCACAAAAACCTATTGTATATAGAGAACACGCACCAGCTAGGAGCCCGTCAGGCCCGGTGGTCTCTCTTTTTCTCAAGATTTAACTATTTAATTTCCTACATCCCCGGGTCGAAAAACCAAAAAGCGGATGCCCTGTCACGTCAGTTCATGGTCGAAGACAAATCTGAAAATGTTTCCGAGACGATTCTACCTTCCAAGTACGTCATTTCGGCCAATTCCTTTGATATTTTGGATAAAGTTCTTGCAGCACAAATTAATCTTCCTTGTGGTCTTGAGGTGCCGGATTGTCATTTATATGCTGCCCTGCGCTTAAAAAAAAAAAATACTAGAGTGGGGCCACTCATCCAATTCTGCCAGTCATCTGGGTACCAGAAGAACTTCTGACTTCATCAAACGTACTTTCTGGTGGCCAACCATGTTGAGGGACATCGAGGAATTCGTCAAATCCTGCCCGACCTGCGCTCAGGTCAAGACAACTCGCAGCATGCCACCAGGTCTTCTACAGCCGTTGCCAGTACCGGAGTGTCCCTGGAGCCACCTGTTGATGGACTTTGTTGTGGAGCTCCCTACTACTAGGGGGATGAATACTATCCTGGTTGTCGTTGATACGTTCTTAAAGCAGACGCATTTTATCCCTCTCAAAGGGCTGCCCAACTCTGCTACCTTAGCAGACATTTTTGTTAAAGAAATTTTCCGCATTCACGGGGTTCACTGACCATTGTATCCGACCGTGGGTCGCAGTTCATTTCCAAGTTCTAGCGAGCCTTTGCCCAAAGGATGGACATCACTGTCCACTTTTCTTCAGGGTACCACCCTCGGACGAATGGCAAACCGAGAGAACAAACCAAACGTTAGAACAATACCTGTGGTGCTTCATTTCCGACAGTCAAGACGATTGAGTGGACCTTCTTCCTTGGGCGGAGTTTGCCCACAACTCTTTAAGCAGCAGTTCCACGCAGGAATCTCCGTTTTTTTTTAATCAATTACGGCTTCCACCCGGGGCGGCTTCCCATTTCATCAGTTCCTTCCGAGGTTCCGGCAGCAGATGACCGAATTAAGGTTCTGCAGGAATCATGGAAGAAGATCCAGAAGGCACTGGAGGAGGCGATTCACAGACGGAAGGCGCAAGCGGAACGTCATCGCCGAGAGGTGCCTGACTTCAAGCCAGGAGACAAGATATGGTTCTCGTCAACAAACATTAGGCTGAAGACTCCAAGCCTTAAACTGGCCCCCAGGTACCTGGGTCCTTTTACTGTGTTGGAACAGATTAACCCTGTTGCGTATCGCCTTCAGCTTCCTCCATCTATGAAGATACCCTCAGTTTTTCATATCTCCCTCCTGAAACCCGTGTCCCAGAGTCCACGATTTCATAAGGCGCCTACGATTCCCAAGCCTGTGATGGTACGGGGTCAAAAAGAATACGAGATTCAATCAATTATAGATTCGAGAAAGTACTGTCCAGTACTGGTCCACTGGAGGGGTTTTGGACCCAAGGAGAGGTCATGGATACCCTATCACCAAATACACGCTCCCAGGTTGTTGAAGCTCTTCCATGCCAGGCACCCTCACAAGCCATATTGGAGACATCCTGAGGCCGCTCCTCAAGGGGAGGGGGGTACTGTAAGGAATCAGGGAACACCTCTCAAAGAGGTTTCCCCCCTTACCTTCCGCTTTACAGCACTCTGCGGCAGCGGTGCCCAGCTCGCTGCAGTCTCTCTCCTCACCCCCTGCGGGACAAACCCTCGGCCGCGTTACAGGACGCGTGCGCACGCAGGGGAGTTCTAAGACTCACGCAGTTAGGCTCCGACCCCCCGCTCGTGCCACATGGTCCCCCCCCCCCCCACGGCGCGCATGCGTGGTGCGTGTGCACTGCTCACAAGCCACTTGGCAACACTAACTACCTGCTCACCTGCTTCAGGTGTTTCCCAGCCTATCCCTGCACTGATGGACTCATGCCCCCAGTCTCATTGGCTCCTGGTTCCTATCCCTGACCACGGCACTCGGACTCTGACCTCTCTTCTGGCTCCGCCCCACAACCCGGCAATTACTTTTCTAACCCACCTTCTCCAACCCGACCCAGCATTCCAGACTATCCGCCTACCCCCGCTGCCGGGGGTGCATTGTGCCATATCTTCCCACCTCAGTACCAGGGTCCAGCCTTGTTCGCGGCGAGCGCAAGCGGAACATCATTAAAGGCATCACAGGCGGAACATCATTAAAGGCGTCACAGGCGGAACATCATTAAAGGCGTCACAGGCGGAACATCATTAAAGGCGTCACAGGCGGAACATCATTAAAGGCGTCACAGGCCGTGGAATCTCGAGACATTTTTCTCATATAAAAAATAATAAGCCAAAAGATATTATGGTTACGGGCATTGAACAAATCGTCACTGGTTCCCTTAGAAGGGATAGGTTCTTCAGGCTCCTGCAACAAGGGAACTACTGGGTTTACTGACTGCAAACATTACAACCAGGAGGCCGAAATGAGGAATTAGATGAATTGGCATTTCACTCTTCTGATGGTTAGCAGCCACCACCCGAAGCACATTAAGGACAATATACCAACAGAGCAATTCCTCAGACCAGTGATTCACAACCTTTTTTTGTTTGGAGGTACCCTTGAAGTAAAATCTCGGGGATCCCCTATCCGGCTGGGTTAATTCTCCAATCGGCAACTATACCGAGTTGCGAATACGCTGCGACCACGCAATGTAGATATCGGTCTCTTAGAACTACATAGGACGACAGATTTAAGAATTTACCTTTCTGCATCTACTCCACCACGGGGAATTTGACTAATTATATTGTAATTTTGTAAATATATTCCGATGTAATAAAATGTTGTGTTTTTCTTTATTACTGATCCCACACGGATTAAGAGATTGACCAGGAGGAGGTATTAATTGATGGGCCACTGTTTGCCTAACATTTACGCTGGCATAGAGTGCAGTTCTGTGGGGTTTCTTTGTCACTCGTCTTGGGTTAAATCTGTATGACATTTCACTAGTTCCACTCGCATTTGGATGCCACGAACCCTGTAACTCAATCTGCCGCAGCCCATGTTTCCTGTATGGATTTGTAGCCACCATCAGTTCCTTTGTATCCAAGGACAGGATTAGAAACAACCCCCCCGTGGTCCAAAAGTGGAATTACTATGCATCAAGAATAGAAAGATAGCATACGGTCGGCGGGGGATCTCCAGACGTCCAGCCACAGCTGCTCAGCTAAAGTTAAGTTCAGTTAAAATTACCCGGAGTTGTTATGATATTTTACACTGACACTGTGCCACTCATTATCCTATGTTGATTTGCCGGTGTGAACTACCCTGGTAGTTCATCGGCGCCTTGAGAGGTGCCTCATGGAGCCAGTCCATGAGGACCGCTCATCCCTACAGAGGACAGAACTACAAATGCCTGGTAGCCCACCCCAGCGGTGCCAGGCAGCTGTCCAGTCCGTAGGGTTGAAGAGCCGGCTCTGGTTCACCCCAGACACGGCTCTTTTAATTTTTGCGCGTCTCCAAGCTCCCTCCCTGCCCCCCCTCCCCAGGCCACTTCCCCTCACCGGGGCGCGGGACCCCTACGATAAAAGATCACAGACGCCCACTCCATACGACATCTTCAGTGTTCACTCCGATATCATCCACTTAGTAAGGATCAAGATACACCAATATGGTATCATAGCAAGAAGCCGCATACACATACCAACATTTAAATGGCGTTAAATATCTTATCCAATAATGTTAACGGTTTTAACAGCCCCATAAAAAGGAAGGCCGCATTCATAGATTACAAAAGGAAAAAGGCGGACGTTCTCCTCCTACAGGAGACTCACTTCAGCACTAGTAGCTCCCCTAAATATTTAGACAAACATTACACACAATTCTACCTAGCGTCTGCGGCGGAGAAAAAGCGAGGGGTGGGGATTCTCTTTCACAATAGCGTTCCCTTTACACTGCAGACACTCAGGAGGGACAGTGCAGGCAGATTCCTGATTGTTATGGGAACTATTCACGAACAGCCGGTGACTTTGGCCTCGCTGTATGCTCCTTGTGAGCAAAGTCACGATTTTTTCAGAGATTTCTTCCAAAAACTGCACCAAGTAGCCAAAGGCCACATTATCCTAGCGGGCGACTTTAATCTCACGATGAATCCAAAACTAGATAGGACAGGCACACCAAGGAGCGGTCAGCGGAGGGCTCTAGAAGCTTTAAAGAAGGGACTCAAGAAAAATCAGCTAACTGATATCTGGAGGGAGTTGCACCCCACAGAGAGAAATTACACCTTCTATTCCCATCCCCATGACGCATATAGCAGAATCGACTATTTCTTCATCTCTAGTAGACTGGTCCCCTTGGTCTCCTATACAGGGATCCATGATATTTCATGGACTGACCATGCACCCATAGAGCTACGGTGCACTCAAATTCGCTCTGATAGACCTGGCGCAAACTGGAAACTTAATGAGTCACTTTTAAAAATCCCAGATATTTGTGGATCAGTGAGCGAGGAAATCAACCAATTCTTTAAGATAAATTATGGTTCGGTAAAATCATACTTTACCCTCTGGGAGGCCCATAAGGCAACCATAAGGGGCACATTAATTGGCATAGCAGCTCGCAGAAAGAGAGAGAGAAACAATAAATTGGTAACACTCCAAAATAAACTACACGCCCTCACAGCAAAGCACAAAAACCGATCTGACCCGTAGACATTGACTGAGATAAAGAACACCAAAATTGAGCTTAATCTACTGATGGCCTCGCAGGCAGACAAATCCTTGAATTGGTCAAAAAGGAAATACTATGAAAAGGCAAACAGGCCAGATACTATGCTAGCGGGCAAATTACAAACCAAACACTCAAATTATAACATACAGGCGATCCGCTTAAAAACTGGAGCCTCTACATCCAACCCGAAAAACATAGTGGAAGAATTCAAATCTTTCTACGAAAACTTATATAATGGAGAGAAAGTGGCACATAATATCAAAACCGCAAGGGCCGCAGAAGATTTTCTGGCGAGCGCCAGTCTGACGGGGCTGACCGAGTTGGACAGAGAGGGGATGGAAGCAGAGTTCACATTAGAGGAACTTTCCCAGGTCATCACTGACCTCAAGCCTTCAAAGGCCCTGATGGCTACACAGGGCTGTATTATAAGAAGTTCATTGAGAACCTGGCCCCATGGCTGCTCCGAATGTATAATGCCGTATTGGCGGGAGCCGCGTTCCCGGAGCAGATGCTCCAAGCGTCTATCTCAGTGATTTATAAAGATGGAAAAGATCTGCAAGATTGCAAAAGTTATCGCCCAATCTCCCTCATTAATACTGACGTCAAAATATACGCCAAACTAATAGCCAATAGATTGAGTCACATCCTGCCCAGACTTATACATCCAGATCAAGTCGGCTTTATTAAAGGTAGACAAGCTGCGGACAACACCCAACGAATTATTGATCTGATAGAGATAGCCAATAATAAGAAAATACCAGCTATGATGTTAAGTCTGGATGCAGAAAAAGCTTTTGACAGATTGACTGGCCTTACCTACAACAGATGCTTGGGGCAATTGGCTTTGGGGATAAGGTGAGTGGCGCTATAATGGCGTTGTACTCTGGCCCCGCTGCTAGGGTCATACACCAGGGCTTCCCATCAAATACATTCCAAATTAAAAGTAGTGCACATCAGGGGTGCCCATTATCTCCCCTTTTATTCGCCCTGTGTATGGAACCGCTAGCGGCGCAGATCCGCAACAACCCGGATATCTTAGGGATTACTATAGATTCGAAATCCCACAAGGTTGCTGTAGAGGGAGAAAGGGGGTGGCCCGGTATTAAAGGGGTTGCACCCCATTTGGCCACCCCTGACCGCACCAGGGAGACAAAGGGTTAACTGGACTGAGGTCCAGAATTGTGATTTAACCCTTGTTATGACCTGTAAATGTATGTTCCCCTGTTTCATTGTAATGTCTGTGTTAGTCAGTGTCTGCATCACACACACACTAGAATCCATCCGGGAGCACAAGGGTTAATAGTTCTTTAATGATTATAGCTCTTTGTGTAATTTTTCCGCCTTTTCAGGCACCATTTTGCAGGTCCCCATAGGCCGCCATTAGGGCTCAATGCGTTTTAATGGTGAATCTTGCTGTGAAGTCCGGTTCCTGAGAAGACCAGCAGGTGGCGTCCGAGAGGGAGAGCGGCGGTTTCCCATTGAATGTCTATGGGCCCATTGACTTCAATGGAGAAACCCTCGAAAGAGCTTTTCAGGAACGAGTTGGCTGCCGTCCAGACCGCTTAACCGCAAAGCGGATACAATGTCCTTTAAAAGAGTTACGATCACTTGAGTCAAGTTCAACGTTAATTGATGTGGGAATAAACAGTTCTGGGGGCCCTAGAAATAAAATTCTTTTTGCCCCTAGTTCCTAGGCTTCCCCCCACTCGACCACAACCGGGTCCCCGAATCCTGGACCCCCGATAAGGGTCGAACCAGATAGAGCGGGTCGCGCCATAGGCTTTGCCGGCGGCGGCAGAAACGGCTCAGAAAAATGACTAAGTGTGAAATGCTGAATTTTAGGAATCCATATCTCCGGTTCTGGAGGGACCAGAGGATCAAGGTTTGGGGTATCTGTAGTCACTGCTCCGGCATCACTGCAGAACCATCCTTGAGCCTCTTGGACCAACCCGACGGAGTATGGACCCCCTTGAAAGTTCGGGGCTTTTACCATTGATTCTAATGAGGGAAAAGCCGCATGGTGAAAAAATGACTAAGTGTAAAATGTTGAAATGTGTAAGTCCATATCTCCGGTTCTGGAATGCCCAGAGGGATGGGATTTGGGTGACATGTAGCCAAGGGTCCGGCTTTAATGCATGCCCATTTCCAGCCCCCTCAGACCAACCAGACGGAGTATTGTGGATTTTCTCATAGACTTCAATGGCGGCGGTTCCCCATTGAAAGTCTATGGTAGGAAACCCCATTGACTACAACGGCGGAGTTGCTCCATTGAAACCCATGGCGGCGGAGCCCGTTGTTTTCAGTGGGGATTTAGTGAAAAGCTGAGATTTCTTTTTCAGTGGAGATTTTTGTATTAAAATGATTTAATGTGCATTTGTGTAACTCCGGTTCCTTAGGTCGTAGCAAGTCGCTTTTTGGACCATATGGTGTCCCAGTTCTGGCAATGTGAACTGTGAAGTTTGGACCTGCCAGACCCAACGGAACCGGATATTTTAATACGTATATGTGTTATGCTTTATATTGTATTTTAAGGTATGGATAAGTTCCAGAGGAAATTTTTTTGGCCATAAGGTAGCAGATGGCCCTAGAGACGACCCAATGTCTAGGACTTAAGTATTGTTCAAAGGATTTTGTCACTCTCACTGTTTACTTGAGGCTCAAACCAGAGCAGTCTTTAAGTGTCCCACTTCACACCTTTCAACAAAGGTTTTCCTGCCAGAACTCCAAAGGATAGACTGGCTGGCATTCCTGATGCAAATGTGGGGCTTCAGAAATGAGACCCCAGAGTTCTACTGCGCATGTGCCAACTAGCAGGGGGGCATGGGTCAGAATGCTTTCCCACGTTAGTGAGTGGCTGGAGGTAATTGAAAACCAATCCCCTGTGCTTAAGGTTAAGAATAGAGGGACAAAAGATATATAAACTGCTGTTCCCTATATTCCTTTGTTCTTCATGTTGTTCATGTTCTTCAAGTGTTCAGTCTGTTCTATACCATCTTGTTTGCTGAGATTTGTGATTTGTGTATCTCCGGTTCCCAAGGTCGTAGCAAGTCGCAAATTGGGCCATAGGGTGTCCCAGTTCCGGCATTGAGAACTGGGGAGTTTGGACTTGCTGGACCCAAAGGAACCGGATATTTTAATATGTTCATGTTTTATCCAACCTACTTTATTTCAAGGTATGGGTAAAACCCAGAGGAAATTCCTTTGCATACCAAGGTAGCATATGGCCAGAAAGGCGACCCAATGTCTAGGGCTTGAGTATGTTTCAAAGGATTTTGCCACCTCCACTGTTTGTATGAGGGCGGAGATTACTCAAACCAGAGCAGTCTTCAAGTGTTCCATTTCACACCTCACAACAAAGGGTTTCCTGCCAGATATTCCGTGGGGTAGACTGTCTGGCATTCCTGATGCAAATGTGGGATTACAGAAATCAGACCCCAGAGTGCTACTGCGCATGTACCCACTAGCAGGGTGGCAGGGATAAAACTGTGTTCCCAGGTTAGTGAGTGGCTGGAGTAATTGAAAACCAATCACCTGTACTTAAGGTTAAGGATAGGACCACAAAAGGTATATAATCTGTGGTCAACCCTTTATCCTTTGTCTGTTCTATACCATCTTGATTGCTGAGAGAAACGCTATGCAATGTCTTCCTGCCAGAGATCTTTCATGTCTTTGGTGTCTTGATGACTATGAAGAGTGCTGTATGAACTGCCAGTCCAGATATGACTGCTTCATCATTTCCCTTTTACGTAAATGTCTATATTTTGCCTGTTATTTGTACATTATTGTGTGTTCACCTTTATCAAGGAATAAATTATATTTATCATATCTAAGTCTCGTCCCAGTTCAAACCCAGGTATATATTTATATATAGTTTTGGTGTAAATTACAACCTGTCTCAAGCTACCGTGACAGTTGCCCTGTATGCTGATACCATCTTATTGGTGATCTCCAGACCCCTTACCTCTCTGCCGAACCTATTTGACCTGTTGGAAAAATTTAATAAGATATCTGGATTTAAAATTAATCAAACCAAATCAGAGTCCCTGAATATCAGCCTCCCAAAAGAAACCGAAAAACTATTGAGTCTGAATTTCAATTTCAATTGGCAACCAAAACATATTAAATATCTGGGAGTCCAGATCACTAAGGATTACAAAGGCATCTACGAAGCAAATTACCCGAAATTGATTCGAACTTTAAAGGATGATCTGAGAAAGTGGATGCCATATAGGATCTCCTGGATAGGTAGGATACATAGTGTAAAGATGAATCTCCTCCCCCGTTTCTTATACCTCTTCCAGACGTTACCAGTGCCACTGAGACTGAAGGAAATACTCTCACTTCAGTCTGAAATCTCCAACTTCATATGGGGAGGGAAAAAACCAAGAGTAAACAAGACAATTATGAAAAGGACCACCCAATCAGGAGGTCTAGCGGTACCTTGCCTGTTATCTTACTATAAAGCGGCGCAATTGTGTCAACTCACACAATGGCAGATCAACCCAGCATTGAAAAGATGGGTGGATCTGGAGAAATAGGTCTGCTCCCCATTGGAGTTAGACAATCTGTTGTGGTTACCTAAAACAGCCATTAAATGGGCTGACCGGCCGCTTTCCTCGATGATCAACTCATTGTCAATTTGGGAGGCCGCTAAATCTAAATATGCCTTAACGTCCAAACACTCACTGATATCCCCGTTGTGGGGCAACCCCGACTTTGCGCCAGGACTAGCAGAACACACCTCAGGGATCTGGAAACAAAATAGATATATTCGGCTTAGAGATCTGGAGGGGATACCAAATAAAATTAAATCATTTGAACAAATCAGATCAGAGAAAACATCCCACATTCCGAATTTTTCCGAGACCTCCAGCTCAGGGCGTACTTTAACAAGACCACGCCATACCCACCATTAACCACATTTGAAAAGCTCTGTCTGACAGAAACAGACACACGGGGACTTACATCGCAGATCTATGGAGAAATAGTGGGTTCTGGGAATAAACAGCAGGAGCAAAAACTAACATATAGAATAAGGTGGGAGACCGACCTGGGAGAAGCCCTGGAGGAGGAGGACTGGTCGGCCATTCTAGAGGCGGCTGCCAAAAGCTCTATCTGTACGACTTTGAAGGAAAATGCATATAAAGTATTAATGAGATGGTATCTCACCCCGCTGAAATTATCAAGGTTTGTGCCAGGATACTCCCCGCTGTGCCCAAAGCAGTGTGGAGAATCGGCGGACCTGTTACACATGCTGTGTCCTTGCCCTCGAATCTCACCCATTTGGGAAGAAATTAGAAATTGGATCCAGAGGATTTTCGACCTCACAATTCCCCCGGACCCGTGGCTGTTCCTGCTGAATAGGCCGTGGCCGGGACTCTCTAAAACTGGAAATAAATTAGTTGCACATTTCGCAACAGCAACGAGGTGCGAGATCGCAGCTATGTGGAAACAACCCGAGATCCCAAACATCCCCAAGATTCGAGATCGAATGTGGTACATATGTCGCCTTGGTTGGAACAGACAGATATCCCAGGGGTAGAGGTCACCACAATTTGGCAATAATAGCTCAAAATGCGTTTTCACTGAAAGGATGAGAACATCGCAGTGGGCGACCTGGCCGTACACGGGGAAGCAATAGGACATAAGAGGTTCAAGAGCTAAACCGACAAGAGCTGCGGGATGATGCAAGTCGCGAACTGAACATTAATCCCATTACAAAAACTGGAGAGGCCCGCACCCTCGGGGTCATCTCCCCCCCCCCCCCCCCCCCCCATTTTTCCCTTTATCGCAGCCCTACCTTGTTTTACCACGTAATGCAAAACCGGAGTTACGTCAATGTTCAGACTGCACAGCTACTCAGGAGAGTACAGGCATACCCCGCTTTAAGGACACTCACTTTAAGTACACTCGCGAGTAAGTACATATCGCCCAATAGGCAAACGGCAGCTCGCGCATGCGCCTGTCAGCACGTCCTGAACAGCAATACCGGCTCCCTACCTGTACCGAAGCTGTGCGCAAGCGGGGAGACTATAGAGCCTGTTACACATGTGTTATTTACATCAGTTATGCACGTATATGACGACTGCTGTACAGAACATGCATCGATAAGAGGGGAAAAAGGTAGTGCTTCACTTTAAGTACATTTTCACTTTACATACATGCTCCGGTCCCATTGCGTACGTTAATGCGGGGTATGCCTGTGTTACATACATGCTCCGGTCCCATTGCGTACGTTAATGCGGGGTATGCCTGTGTTACATAGAGGTCCCCTGTGCTGCGTGTCACACACACACACACACACACACACAGCGCTGTCACTGCGAGGTCCCCTGTGCTGCGTGTCACACACACACACACAGCGTGTCACTGCGAGGTCCCCTGTGCTGCGTGTCACACACACACACACAGCGTGTCTCACACACACACACACACACACACACACACACACACAGCGCTGTCACTGCGAGGTCCCCTCTCTGCACCAATGTGACCTCCTGAAATAGCGTAAGGACAGTCAGGGCTATTTTAGGTGTAAAGTACACGAGGAGAAGGAGACAGAGGCGAGCGCACGAGCAGCGGAGGTAAGAACAGATTGTGCCGCATGTAACGTGTGTGTGTGTCTCTGTGTGTGTGTGTCTCTGTGTGTGTGTGTGTGTGT